>SJYC01126919.1:0-16675 GCA_006408675.1 Madoqua kirkii
AGATGCAGATACCTTGGGAAAAGAACAGTCAAAGACAGTTAATCATGAGTTGTTCCTTTTTGGCAAGCAAAACTAGGTGCTACTGAGGTCAGTGACAAGGAAAGTGCAAATAAAGTAAATTATCACACAGGCTACGTCAGGTAGTAAAGCGTTAAGGGTCTTCCTTCATCAGGAGAAAACACACCTGTTTTCCATCAGAAGTGAATAAAGACATGTCAGTCATCTGTCTGGATCATAAAAGAAATCACACAATCGACTCACAACACTATGTTAGTTCCTGTTACACAACATAGTGATTCAATATTTCCATACATTTCACAATCATCACGTCTAGTTACCATCTGTCACCATACAAAGATATCACATAGTAATTATTACTATATTCCCCACACATTATTATTGTATTCCCCACACTGTGCATTTCATACCCATGACTCATTTATTTTGCAACTGGGATTTTGTACCTCTTAATCTCCCTCACCTATGCCTCTCCTTGCCATACCTCCTTTCCCTTTGACAACCACCTGTTTGTTCTCTGTATCTATGATTTCCTTACAGTTTTCTTTTGTTTGTGCATTGGTTTTGTTTTTTAGATTCCACACATAAGTGAAGTCATACATTATTTGTCTTTCTCTACCTGACATTTCACTAAGCATAATACCCTCTTGGTGCATTCATGTTGTCACAAATGGAAAAACTTCACTATTTTTAAGGGTGAGTGATACCCTATTGTGTGTGTGTGTGTATCTACCAATGCAGCAATCAGCAAACGAATGGAAAAGTTGACTGAATCAGTTCAAACTCCTTTCAACCAAGGTCCCAAATAAAGCTCCACTGTACTATCAAAACAAAATGGGTAGAGGTCAATTTTCGGTTCACTTCTGTTTAGTAGCTCAGTCATGTCCAACTTTTTGTGACCCCATGGACTGTAGCACACCAGGCTTTCCTGTCCATCACCAACTCCCAGAGCTTACTCAAACTCACGTCCATTGAGTCAGTGATGTCATCCAACCATCTCATCCTCTGTCATCCCCTTCTCCTCCCACCTTCAATCATTCCCAGCATCAGGGTCTTTTCAAATGAGTCATTTCTTCATATCAGGTGGCCAAAGTATTAGAGTTTCAGCTTCAGCATCAGTCATTCCAAGGAATATTCTGGACTGATTTCCCTTCTGATGGACTGATTCGATCTCCTTGCTGTCCAAGGGACTCTCAAGAGTCTTCTCCAACAATACAGTTCAAATGTATCAATTCTTCAGTGCTCAGCTTTCTTTATAGTCTAACTCTAACATCCATAAATGACTACTGGAAAAACCAAAGCTTTGACTAGACAGAACTTTGTTGGCAAAGTAATGTCTATGCTTTTTAATATTCTGTCTATGTTGGTCATAACTTTTCTTCCAAGGAGTAAGAGTCTTTTAATTTCACGGCTGCAATCACTATCTGCAGTGATTTTAGAGCCCCAAAAAACTAAAGTCTCTCACTGTTTCCATTGTTTTCCCATCTATTTGCCATGAAGTGTTGGGACCAGATGCCATGATCTTCGTTTTCTGAATGTTGAGCTTTAAGCCAACTTTTTCACCCTCCTTTCACTTTCATCAAGTGGCTCTTTAGTTCTTCGCCTTCTGCCATAAGGGTGGTGTCATCTGCATACCTAAGGTTATCGATATTTCTTCCAGCAATCTTAATTCCAGTTTGTACTTCATCCAGTCCAGCATTTTAGGCGAGGGTGAAATGTGAGCAAAACTTGTAAAATCAGAACATTTCCCTTCTAGTAGATTCTATTGGAATAGAATCTGCTTTCTCCATTCATCTGTTGATGACCACTTTGGTTGTTTTCATATCTTTGCTATTGTGAATAATGCTTCTGTGAACACAGGGGTGCACATATCTTTACAATTAGTGTTTTCATTTTCTTCAGATAAATATCCAGGAGTGGAATGGCAGAGTCATAGGCGCAACCTAAATTTATACAGTGCTGTGTATCAATGATATCTCAATAAAACTAGAAGAAAAAAAGTAAAAAGAAATGTAAAAGAAATTTTAAATCTCCCATTTATGTATAATCATTCCACTGGGAACCTCTGTCCTAAGGAGAGATTTTGTTAGCAAGACGAAATAGCAGTGGTACCCTGCATAGCTCACAGCCTGAGGAACCCATTTACCTGGACTTAAAACCTGACTCAGCCGCTTCGTACTGGCCTTACATGAGACTGTTTCTTGACCTCACAGTACCCTAGTCTGCTCATCTGTAAAAGATCAATAAAAAAGATAAGACTTCATACAGTGATGCAAAGGCTAAAGAATATCCTAAATTCCTAACTCATGTTATATGTGCAATAAATATTAATTGTTACCTTATTGTTACATAACAAAATCTAATAGAAGCTATTAGAAGGGAAATGTTCTTATTTTATAAGTTTTGCTCACATTTCACCCTCTCCTAAGACTGACCTCTAAATATTGTTGTTTTGATAGCACAGTGGAGCTTCATTTGGGACCTTGGTAGAAAGGAATTTTCAATTGATACAGTCAGTTTTACCACTGAGATCTTTTTTTAAACCCCAACATTTATTCAATGATTTTAATTTTAAGAGGGAGATTTCACATCCCTGTCTATAAACTTCAGGAACAGATCCCAGCACAAGTTCTGGTTTGCTCCTTGTTGGAAGGTTTACCTGATGTTCCTCACCATCACTCTGGACACTTGGGTCATAGAGGAATATCTTATGAAGAGTAAAGGAAAATACCCAGCACTTACCACATGTCAAAGTCTGCAAAAGTTACCTTGACACTTACTTTAAAAACTTCATCATGGCCCTTAGTACCTAAAGGTAAATTTTAAATTCATCGAAACAGTATAAGATATTCCAAAGGTACAGGAAAAATCTGTTTTGATATCTCGTCACTTCAAAAAAAAAAACCATGAATGAGGAGGAAGAGAAGGAAGAGATTTCAATTTTTTTACAAAGTGTTGATTTTTACTTATTTACCATGTCAGTTGCTAAAAATTCTACCACTAATTAAAATACATGAACTGATGTGGGCACATGCTGTCTGAGATATAAATGGAGAAATAGATATAGATACATAAGTACACACAGATATAGTGTTTAGACTGCAATGACATCAGAAGAAACATTTTCTAGTTTCTTTTTGCAAGGCTTTGAATGACTTTTAAATATATACAGTTGATTCAGTTACACTATGTTTTGTATTTCCTGCTTTTATGTTTTTCTCAGGATTGTTTCATCATATTCTCTTAACAATAGCCTACGGGGGTTTCCCTGGTGATCTACTTGTTGGGAGCCTGTCTTGCAGTGCAGGGTACACGGGTTCAATCCCTGGTCCAGGAAGATCCCACATGCTGTGCGGCAGTTAGACCCATACCTTACAACTGCTGAACCCATGCAACCTGGAGCCTATGCTCCACTCTAAGAGAAACCCCCACAATGAGAAGCCCATGTACTGCAACTAGAACACAGTCCTTGCTCACCACAACTAGAGAGAAGCCCATACAGCAAGGAAGACTCAGCACAGACAAAAATGACAATAAGTAAATATTTTTTTTAAAAAAAGAATAGCCCTATGAGTTTATGAATTAAGAGAAGAGTATCAACCAAATGAAAAGACAACCTACAAAATGAAAGAAAATATTTACAAATGGTGCAACTGACAAGGATTTAATTTCCAAAACATACAAACATCTCGTACAGCTCAATATGAAAAAACAAACAAACAACCCAATCGAAAAGTGGGGAGAAGACCTAAATAGACATTTCTCCAAGAAAGGCCTGCTGCTGCTGCTACTAAGTCACTTTAGTCGTGTCCAACTCTGTGCAACCCCAGAGACAGCAGCCTATCAGGCTCCCCCGTCCCTGGGATTCTCCAGGCAAGAACACTGGAGTGGGTTGCCATGTCCTTCTCCAATGCATGAGAGTAAAAAGTGAAAGTAAAGTCGCTCAGTCGTGTCCGACTCCTAGCGACCCCATGGACTGCAGCCTACCAGGCTCCTCCGTCCATAGAATTTGCCAGGCAAGAGTACTGGGGTGACGGATGCCATTGCCTTCTCCTACAGACAGCCAAAAAGCACATGAAAAGATGCTCAGCATTGCTAACTATTAGAGAAATGCAGATCAAAACTACAATGAGATAGTTTTGGCCATCATTAAAAAGACTGCAAACAGTAAATGTTGGAGAAGGTGTGAAGGAAAAAGGGACCCTCCTGCACTGTTGATGAGAATGGAAATTGGTGCAGCCACTATGGAGAACAGTACGTAAGTTCTTTAAAAAACTGAAAATAGAAGTACAATATGATCCTGCAATCCCAGTCCTGGGCATACATCTGGAGAAAACCATAATTTGAAAAGATGCATGCAACTCCAATGTTCACAGCAACACTATTTACAATAGCCAAGACACAGAAGCAACCTAAAAGTCCATCAATAGAGGAGTGGATAAAGAAGATATAGTACGTATGTATGATGGAATATTACTGAGCCACAAAAACAATGAATAATGCCATTTACAGCAACACAAATAGACCTAGAGATTATCATACTAAATAAAATAAATCAAGTATCATATGATGATATTGCTTATATTTGAAATCTGAAAAAAATAACTGACAAAAATGAACTTATTTCCAAATCTGAAAGAGACTCACAGACATAGAAGACAAATTCATGGTTACTAAAGAGGAAAAAGGGGTGGGGAAAAGGATAAATTAGGAGGCTGGGATTAACATATGTATACAACTATGCATAAAATAGATAATAAACAAGTACCTACTGTGTAGAACAGAGAACTCTACTCAGTATTTAATAATAACAGATAAGGGAAAAGAATCTGAAAAGAATATATATGTGTGTGTATATATGTATATATATACACACACATATATGAATCACTGTGCTGTATACCTGAAACTTATATAATATTGTAAATCAACTCTACTTCAATTTAAAGAGAAACTGTCCAGAGGGTGAGTAATTTCTTGCGGAGGAACCAGGGACTGGGTTAATGCCTCACATACATAACCCCAGTTGACTCTAATGTAAGAAAAAAATGGCTATTATCCCCATTTTATAAATATAAATGAAATAAGACAGCTAAGAGTCATGTCACATCACAGAGCTGCCTCATTCTATTAACATAACATTCTTATCTCTAAATTTTGCAACATCAACTGTGACATTTTCTTCCTACACCTCTTTTCCATTCCCTTAATGGGTTTCAGTGTTTTTCTCTGAAACTATCCTACAATTTTCAAGTCTATCCAGCACCTTAATATCTGTCTATATGTCTTTCACATGCATGAGCATACATACACACATATGCGCACTCCCTTGAGTACAGACGTAGAGCTCCTCATTCATTTAATACATCCATACTGAGCACCTGTTATGCTGTGAGCTCTAGTCCAGACAGGTGAGACACGAAAAGCCTTCTTGAAGCTTGCACTTTACAGGAATAACAGATATTAAAGAAACAGCACACACACACAAAAATCATCTTATTACATTTGTAGCAAATGTAGACCGTAGTATGAAATGACAGTTACTAGCATGGGGACCTAACACTGAGAAGAAAATCCAAATATCATCTTTGTTAAGGACACATTGCAGAGCTTGCTCTGTGGGAAGACCTGCCTGCTTCCTGATGGTGGGAACTGGTTCCCCCACCCTTGGTTTCTAGCTGCCTGAAGCGACTGTACGCTCTTGCTCTGTGACATTTTGTCCTCCGTGACACACCAAAGGTAAAGGAAATCTCAAGGTTTTCGAGCTTGCTAAAGTGACTGGATTCTGTCATGAGTCATCCTCCTATGATAGTTTTTTAACCCATATGTATGCTGCAGCTTCTATGTTAACCCGTGGATACATAGCCCTGAATTTGAGATTCTGTCCTAGGTATTCTTTCTCTTAATTACCCTTACTTGTTTATTTCTCTTAATTATTACCCTTACAATTTTTATGGGTAAAAATTGACATAGGAAGGTTTTCACAGTGACTGGTGATTCTCACTCTCAGCTCTTATTCATTCATTCTCTCAATTGAAAAAAATATACTGGACACCTGTTACGGGCCAGGCATTGTGTTATCTACAGGATATATATCTGGGAACAGAGCAGGCATCATGCCAGTCCTCATGGAGCTTCCATACCAGACTGATTCTTTGTTGCTGTATTTACTAAGGTTTAACAAAATGCCTAGCACTGCAAAAGACACAGAGATTGCAAAAAATAACATCTCTGCCTTGCAGAACTGATGTTCTCAGGAAGGAGACAGGATCAAGGCACACAAAGCAACATATGAGAATACACTGTCAAAAAAAAAAAAAGATGATAGAGTTGAGTGTCCAGCGAAGACTCTTTGGAAAGATGAGGTTTGACTTGAAGGAAAAGTAAACTTGGAAAAGTATTTAGGAGAAAGAAGTCATCCAAGGTGAAAAATGGTACAAGATCACCTGAAAAGGTTGGAGAGAGGATAGCAGACAGACCTGATTGTCTAGATTGCAAGCTTGCCAAAAACAAGGGAAAGGGCCTTAAGTGCTATGATAAGTTGTTAAAAATTATTTTCACAGATAATGCAAAGTTCTCCTTTTTGTGGTACGTGAAAGAGTTCTTGGCTCCTTTTCTATCATTTTGATGCTACAAATGCTATTTTTGAAAATATATCTGGATTTGAAGGGCAAAGGAATTAGAGGCAGGGAGACAGATGGGGACACTAATGACTTGATTTAGGTGTGATGCTGTCTGTACAAGTGTGTACCCAATGGGACTAGAAGAAACCAATCCAAGAGATAATATGTAAGACAGAGCCACAGTCTGAACAGAAGGGATGGGGGAATGATGGAAGGTAATGTAGGTGAGGGAGTGTGGGGGATGAAGGTGTGAAAGATAAACACAAGAGAATGGCAGAGGAGTTTTGGTTAAGTTGGGTTTGTTGAATTTTACACAGTGGTTGAGCTTTTGCATGAAAATGTCCAGGTCATTTAAAGTCTGGTGCTTGGGTAAGAAGTCTGGACTGAAAATTGAGAATGTCATTGAGACAGAAGTGATTGTCTAGCTCTGAAAACGGATGAGCTTTATGGATGAGGGGATGCAGAGACAAACCCAAACTCTCAGAAAACATTTAAAAGCTAGCAATAACTAATTATCTACTAGAAACAGAAAATGGAATAATTAGAATTCAGATGATAAGAATGCCTATGCAATCCATTAACATCAGACACTTATTATGGTTATAAATGTCTTGGGGGTAAATGTAAATGCTAATTTGAAGGGGGAAAAAAGTCTCTTCATTAAGTTGTCCACAGTCTAATTTCGTGATTTCTAGAGAGGTCAACACTTTGGACTTGGAAGAGATCAGATTCCATAATTACCTGACAAATTCTCACAATTCCTGGGAAACTGGTAAACTCTCTATAAAGACAATGAGAAGATAGAAACTGATTTATTTCCAAAAGCCCCACAAATCATAAGAAAACTTGACAGATTCAATTAAGAACAGGAATGGCCCCCTGCAAATGTAATAAAAATGGTGGGTTGGTTTTTTTTTTCAGATTCTTTTCACTGTTAGATCAATTCTCCCTAAGTTAAAAGTTTTAATGACAGAAAATTAAATGAGATTTTATTTCTGAGACTCTTGCAAACAATTTGTGATCTTGTCATTGAGTATGTTCCATAGATACCAGATTTGCCAGTGAATGCTCATGACCCCTTTTCTCAATCACAAACACACATACACACACACAACCCCCACAAAAGTATTTAAATTACAATTTTACTTAAAAAAAAATACCAGAGAGTGATTGTATAATTGGAAAAACATAAAACCATGCGATAACTCCTGAGTATAAACTCCAGTTCTAACACCCCAGATTTTTTAAAAATGGAAACATGTTTCAAGGGTTAGCACTCTTAGTCTGGCTAAGAGTGAAGCATATTTCAATCAATACTATGCCTACAGATCAGGAAATTATTCCCAGTTGGAATATTAGCCATGGTACTGCCAGTTCCTTATCTTTACATTTCTCCCTCATGAGGCAATTTGGAAACAAACAATAGTTCATAGTGTTCGACTACTCCACTTTCCTGGTGTAGCAAAATCTTCAGTTCCGTTCACTCATTGTCATGTCCAGCTCTTTGCAACCTCATGAACTGCAGCATGCTAGGCTTCTTCCATGTCCATCACCCAACTCCCGGAGCTTGCTCAAACTCATGTCCATCGAGTCAGAGATGCCATCCAACCATTTCATCTTCTGTTGTCCCCTCTCCTCCTGCCCTCAGTCTTTCCCAGCATCAGGGTCTTTTCTAATGAGTCAGTTCTTCACATCAGGTGGCCTAAGTATTGGAGCTTCAGCTTCAACATCAGTTCTTCCAATGAATATTCAGGATTGGTTTCCTTTAGGTAACAAAATCTTACCTAGCTCTAATGTCATCTTCCCTATGAAATCATTCATTTATTCATTCAACAAATATCTAATGCTGGATATTATATAAGCACTGGGTGGATAGAGGTCCTTGATCTTATGAATCATATTTGAGTGTATATGTAAAAGGCAAGGGTAAGGAGGGATTGGGAAGAAAAGATAAAGAAATGATAGACTAAGATAATTTCAGATAAAAGAAAGTGTTGCAGAGAATTGAAAAGAGTGAGTTGAAAGAGAGTGAGGAGGTAACTTCTGAGCTAAGATCTGCAAAAAAAAAAAAAAAAAAAAAAAAAACACAAAAAACAAGGATCCCTCCATGGGAATATCTGGGGAAGAGAGTTTCATTCAGAAAGTTGAACATGAAAGTAAGCTCAATATATTCAAAAACAGAAAGAAGGTTGATGTACACAGCTACATTAATATATGAAAATAATATAGTAATTAATATATCTTGTAGCAATCAAGATGGTGTGCTAATTGTAAATTTCATGGCTATTACAAAGTGGAACTGAGTGGGAAAGGAAAGGAGATGAAGAAGGAAAAGAAGGCTTGGGACAAATCATGTTGGGTCTTGCAAGCCAAAGTCTGATGTTGGGTTGAATTTTAAGTGTGACAGGAAGCCATTGAAGAACTTTAGCCAATAGAATGACATCATTTGATTTATATGTGTAAAGAATGCTTTGTGAGATGGCAAAAAAGGAAGCAGGGAATCCAGGGAAACTGGCTACTGAAGAGAACCAGAGGAGGTTAGATGGGAGCTTACACTTGAAGGGTAGAACAGTCGGGAGAGAGAAATCTTGGCAGATTTAAAAATACAGCTTAGGGGAAGGTTTGGTTGGACCATCTGGTGGGCTAAACGTGGGAGATCAAGGAAAGGACTGATTCACAGATGATGCCTAGGTTTTTTGCTTCACCAACTGGGAACATCCAGACAGGAATAGGTAGTTTGGAGAAGATGCAACAGGAAATTAAGAGATCCCTCCCCAACACTCTCTTCTATATCAGCAGTAGCCTCCTCCACACCTTAAACACCTTTGCTGATGTGTATACCATATGAAAGTCTGAGTCTCTCAACCATGGCCGACTTTTTGTGGCCCCATGGACTATAACCCATCAGGCTCCTCTGTCCATTGAATTCTCAAGGTAGGAATACTGGAGTAGGTAGCCAGTATCTTCTTCTCCAGGGGATCTTCCTGACCCAGGGATCAAACCCAGGTTTCCTACATTACAGGAAGATTCTTTACTATCTTAGCCAACTGTGACTTGTATGTTTAATAGATTTTGAGTCCTTAGAGGGTAAGGATTTTGTTTTATTCATAATCCAGATACTATCAAAGTGTCTGGCACATCAGTTCAGTTCAGTTCAGTCACTCAGTCATGTCCAACTCTTCACGACCCCATGAATTGCAGCACACCAGGCCTCCCTGTCCATCACCAACACCCTGAGTTCACTCAGACTCACATCCATCTAGTCAGTGATGCCATCCAGCCATCTCATTCTCTGTTATCCCCTTCTCCTCCTGTCCCCAATCCCTCCCAGCATCAGAGTCTTTTCCAACGAGTCAACTCTTCTCATGAGGTGGCCAAAGTACTGGAGTTTCAGCTTTAGCATCATTCCTTCCAAAGAAATCCCAGGGCTGATCTCCTTCAGAATGGACTGGTTGGATCTCCTTGCAGTCCAAGGGACTCTCAAGAGTCTTCTCCAACCACAATTCAAAAGCATCCGTTCTTTGGTGCTCAGCTTTCTTCACATAGTAGGTGCTAAAATATATTTAATAAATGTACAAATTGAAGTAAAATATTAAAAATTCAACTGCTTGCATTTTTGGAAAAGTAGCATCTTGCACAATTGAGTATATCCTTCTACTCTGATTTATGAAGTATTTTATTCACCCTGGGAAATACACGCTATATAAAGTAAAAAGAGCTATGATTGCAATTTGGATGTGCCATAATTAAAAGAAACTTCTATTTATATGTAAAATAGACTGTATTTCATGTAGAGAAGAGAGCAAATAAGTTGTTTATGAACAGGAAATCTTTGGAGCCCTGTAGGGGTTTAGGCTAGTCACTCTGAATTTAGTAGGGTTTCAATACATATTTATTTACTAAATGAGATTGAATACAATAGAGTATTTTACCTAAAAGTCTCCATTGGTCTATTAAAATTATGTATGAGCAGAATCCTTTGGAATAAGCTATTAAAATATCAGGAATTTAATATATTGGGAGAGAGAGCCATTTATATTTAAAGGTGCTTATAGGGAAACAGCCACATTTTATAAATTTATTTTTAATTGGAGGATCATTGATTTACAGTGTTGTATTGATTTCTGCCATACATCAACATGAACCAGCCATAGACAGAGATTTGTTCCCTCCCTCTTGAACCCCTCTACCAGTTCCCTCCCCATTCCACCCCTCTAGGTTGTCATGGAGCCCTGGTTTGAGTTCCCTGAGTCATACAGCAAAGTCCCACTGGCTATTTTACATATGGTAATGCAATGTGTAAGTTCCAAAGCTACTCTCTCAATTCGTCCAACCCTTTCCTTCCCCCACTGTGTCCACAAGTCAAACAATCGCTTCTCATGTGAACTGACCACTGGAGACTGTACTTTCTGGAACCACACTGCATTTGCTATTTCCATATGGTGTTCATCTGTGTAGCTTACTGTTTTTGTTGTTGTTATACTTCACTGTATCTCTGACTTATAAGAAAATGAAATGTTTAAACCACAAAATCCCAGAAGGTTCAGCTGACAGGTATAAAAGGCAGTGTGATACTGAAATAAATAATAAGTCAGTTTTTGATTAATGGGAGAAATCTTGAGGTAGCATGCAACCCTGATGTTTTTCCCTTTCCTGTCCTACAATATTCTATAAAATTCCCTCTCACACAACTACTACCAGAAAGCAGAGAGAAATAATTACCTGATTGCAGTAGGGAACACGTTTAAAAAAATATTGGTCTTCCTCTAGTGTCAACATCACAGTAGTTAATGGACAAGAAATACAAGAGCCAAGATGGGGAAATAGGGCTGCTGACGACTCTGTGGTTAAGAGATGGAAACGAGAGTAAGTCAGGCTGTGATTTACCTTTAGGCAGGCTACTTTCCTGTCTCTCAGGACCTGACTGATCTACCAGGGAGCAGGTGGGCCACAGAAAAGGAGGAAGAAGAAAGGAACCACCACAGTGATAATAAACAACAGCATCATTCATGAGCTCTTTGTATAAGCATGATTAGGTTCAGCTGACAGGTATAAAAGGCAGTGTGATACTGAAATAAATAATAAGTCAGTTTTTGATTAATGGGAGAAATCTTGAGGTAGCATGCAACCCTGATGTTTTTCCCTTTCCTGTCCTACAATATTCTATAAAATTCCCTCTCACACAACTACTACCAGAAAGCAGAGAGAAATAATTACCTGATTGCAGTAGGGAACACGTTTAAAAAAATATTGGTCTTCCTCTAGTGTCAACATCACAGTAGTTAATGGACAAGAAATACAAGAGCCAAGATGGGGAAATAGGGCTGCTGACGACTCTGTGGTTAAGAGATGGAAACGAGAGTAAGTCAGGCTGTGATTTACCTTTAGGCAGGCTACTTTCCTGTCTCTCAGGACCTGACTGATCTACCAGGGAGCAGGTGGGCCACAGAAAAGGAGGAAGAAGAAAGGAACCACCACAGTGATAATAAACAACAGCATCATTCATGAGCTCTTTGTATAAGCATGATTTTCGTATCATACACGTCATTGTAAGCTGTGTATTTGTTGTCACCAGTTCCCACAATCATCCCATAAGGTAAATTTATTTCTCCCACTTCTGACTGAAAGAGACAACAATTCAAAGATGGTGGATAAACTTGCTCAAAACTAAATTCCTAGTACAAGGCAGTCCAGAACGCAAACACAAACACACCTGGATCCAAATACAATACCCTGAACTTGTGAATGATGCAGAAACAAATTATGTCTGAGGGCCCAAGCAATGTTCAGAATAGAAACACCACCCTTAGCCACAGCTATTAAGGGTTTTACCAGTTGCTAGAAGTAAACCATCCTGAGAACAGGCATGTGCTAGAGTACTTGTTATGATTCATTTATTTATTCAGTAAATACAGTTTCTTTCTAAGTTTAGTTTCAGTTCCTCTCAACTAATCCTTGCTGTCTTTATAACGTGCCAAGTAAACCACCATTTGGGTGTTATTGAGATGTGCACCTGAAATGAACTAACCCACCCGATCATGGAAGCTGGGTTCTCATCCCAAAGCGGCAAATCAGGTAAGCAGACTCCCTCAGCGTAACAGATTCCACTGTTACCTGTGTGCCATATGTTTGAATAGATAGCATTATTCTCCCTCTCTACTCAAATTTATTAAATGTCTGTAGCATTTAGCATCTATGTACACATTTCCACAGGACTTCCCAGGTGGCGCTAGTGGTAAAGAACCTGCCTGACAATGCAAGAGACGTAAGAGATGTGGGTTCGATCCCAGGGTCAGGAAGATCCCCTGGAGGAGGAAAGGGCAACCCACTCCAGTATTCTTGCCTGGAGAATCCCATGGACAGAGGAGCCTGGAGGACTACAGTCCATAGAGCCCCAAAGAGTCAGACACGACCGAAGTGCCTAAGCATGAACACGAGCACATATGTGTTCATGGGGCTTCCCAGGTGGCTCAGTGGTAAAGAATCTGCCTGGCAAGGCAAGAGATGCAGGTTCAACCTGTGGGTTGGGAAGATGCCCTGGAGGAGGAACTAGCAAACCACTCCAATATTTTTTGCCTAGAAAATCCCAGGGACAGAGGGTCGTAGCAAGCTACAGTCCATGAGGTCACAAAGAGTCAAATGCAACTTAGCAACTGAGAGACATGCATGTTCACACCAAAATATTTCCTGTGGGACTGCATTCTTTGAGTGTGTTTCTGGTCCACTTTTCAGATACTCTGGTTGAGACCTATATGAGAACCATGAAGTTCAGCATTTATGGTAATTCAACAACAATACTGTTATGGGTCTTTCTAGCCCTGAAAATTTATAAATCACCCACTCTGTGCTCATTAACTTTCTAGGTACCCTGGAGTTTATGACAAGTTTTTCTTAGAGGGTTACAATCATGTTGGGGAATAAAGCTAATGTTAAAAAGCTATACAGCACAGGGAATAAAGCCATTACTTGACAATAACTTTAAATGGAGTTAAGAACACCGAATCACTATGTTGCACATCTCAAACTTCTATCAGCTTTTTTTAATGAAAAAGAAAAAGTATGAAGAAAAATTAAACTTGTTGACAATAAGATAAAGGAATATAGGAGTTTAAAGAAGGGATAGGGAGGAAGGACTTGGCATTATCAGAGAAGGAAGGATTTATGAAAACAGTAAGATTTACCTTGGCTGTGAAAAATGGGAAGGGATGGGTGATATTATAAAGATATCAGGAGACATTGGTTCACTCCTTGGTCTGGGAAGATCCCACATGGCGTGGGGCACCTAAGGCCATGTGTCACAACTTCTGAAGTCTGTGTGCCTATAACCTGTGATCTGCAACAAGAGAAGCCACTGTAATGAGAAGCCCACACTTCGCAGCTAGAGAGTAGCCCCCACTCACTGCAAATAAAGAAAGCTCTCGCAACAACCAAGACCCAGCACAGCAAAAAAAAAAAAAAAAGACGCCGACACTTACTGAGCAGCTGCTATGAGGCTTCCACCTTTCTGCACCCTTCATTTAATTTCCCTTTAATCTCACAAGGTAGTTATTACTGTTCCATTTGACAGATGATGATAGTGACGTGGTGAAAATTATGACCTTGGCCAGTGGTCATAATGATCTGAAATCCTTGTGCCATTTCCAATCTTCCAGGAGGGGGAGCACTCTCAGGGCCAGGGTGATGCCCTGTAGCATGGCCAGCGTCAGAACCAGAGCCAACAATAAAATCCAATACGCTGGAGCAGGTCTCTGGTCTTAGGTGTGCCCCTCTTTGCAATGTGTATTTCCCTTGGCTAATTTCTATTAATAACTTCTCTTTCAGGTTTCAGCTCAAGCATTGATTCATCAAGAAGTTAAACATGGAAAAAGGATGGAGCATCAGAACATTCCTGGATTTCAAAGCGGATTAAACCCCCCCTCATAGCCACCTGTATCTTCACAATGTATTAGGATTGAAAGTGAAAGTGAAGTCGCTCAGTCGTGTCAGACTCTTTGTGACCCCATGGACTGTAGCCTACCAGGCTCCTCCCTCCATGGGATTTTCAAGACAAGAGCCCTGGAGGGGGTTGGCATTTCCTTCTCCAGGGGAATCTTCCTGACCCAGGAACCAAACCCAGGTCTCCCGCATTGTAGGCAGATGCTTTTACCCGCTGAGCCACTAGAGATAGCACAGCCCTTTGATTTGCTAGACTCTAAGATCTGCCTGTTCTCTGACCCTTTGGCTTTTCATGTGAGTACCCAAAGGCCATAACGACTAATCACCCAAGAGTAAAGAGTGAAGTCGCTCAGTCGTGTCCAACTCTTTGCAACCCCATGGACTGTAGCTTACCAGGCTTCTCTGTCCATGGGATTCTCCAGGCAAGAATACTGGAGTGGGTTACCATTTCCTTCTCTAGGGGGTCTTCCCCAAAGGCTATGTGAAAAATGAGGCTTGATAGAAAAGGAAGCTTCCTAAATCTGATGTCTGCTGCAAGCTTGTCTCATCTGGCCTTCCAGAGATTTTAACAAGAGGTTTGGGGAGAAGGTTAGGGATGCCAGTTCTGCTCAGTAAACTCTTCAGAGCCACCTGTGTCTTCCCAAAGGCTATGTGAAAAATGAGGCTTGATAGAAAAGGAAGCTTCCTAAATCTGATGTCTGCTGCAAGCTTGTCTCATCTGGCCTTCCAGAGATTTTAACAAGAGGTTTGGGGAGAAGGTTAGGGATGCCAGTTCTGCTCAGTAAACTCTTCAGAGCCACCTGCTAACTGTTTCCTTTGAGGTGTGGAGCTCTGCTGCACCTCACCTGACTTGACTCTGTCACTGAGGATTTAATCTGCGGGAAGAGCACCTCTTTCCTCCCCAAGCTCTGTGCTCCCCGTGCTGTGCTCTGACCTCAGTGCATTGTTCTGGCAGGTCTTCGCTGAAATGACCAACAAGAACACACACCAGAATTCTGAATGTTTTCCTTTTCCCTAAAGCTGCAGGCTTAGTCAGAGTGTGGTCAGTGTTCCAAAGTATCCCAAGGAAGTTATGCCCACTCTGCCACAGCACATGAGGGCCGCCAGCTTTCCAGCCTGCACACCTGTCCCCTCCCTCACCTTCACTGCCTGACTGCTGAGTTGAGGTTAGATTTTTAGGTGAAGTTCAGAGATTCTATTCAAAGTATGGAATTCTGGATGAGGAGTATGTTGGAAGGGGGAATATCAAGGAAATAACTAAACCAAGTTTCCTACCTCAAATCTGTTATTAAGTATTGTGAATAATCTAAAGTTTTTACGCATAACAGTCCTTTACTATAATGAAAATAACTATTCAGCGTGTTTACCCATGGTCTTCCAACATATTTTTTCCTCTCGTTATCAAAAGTCCTTCCATACACTTCGTATATCTTCCCCAAATTATCTTAGATAACAAACCCCAAGTGTGTTTCCCGCTAATAATTCACAACACCCCCAGGAGATAAGGCTCTGAAATGTCTTCATTCCTAGGTGCAGTATCCCTCCAACCCTCTGCTTAACCTGGCTAAAGCCTTGAGTTTAAAATCCAATTTAGGAAAACGGCTCTTCACTTGAGGCCAAGAAATGACCCTGAGTGAGTGAAAGTCACTCAGTTGTGGCTCTTTGTGACCCCATGGACTATTCAGTCCATGGAATTCTCCAGGCCAGAATACTGGAGTAGCCTTTCCCTTCTCCAGGGGATCTTCCCAACTCAGGAATCAAACCCAGGTCTTCCACATTGCAGGCAGACTCTTGACCTTGAGTCTTTATAAATGTGTGTGTGTTCCACTGATATCATACTGAAAAGTGATATATCTTTGTGTGTGTGTTTATTGACATGTATTAGTCACTTAATAAATATTTGTTGACATAATAATGAATCTCTTAATTCCAGTCTAGATGCCAAAAGAACAGATTTCAGGATTTGACCAATTTCTCCTCATTATAGGTTTGACAATGTAGGTTTGACTATGCTTTTTCATAGCTTGATAGATAGGTAGGTAGGTAGACAGATAGATAGATAACTGATAGATAATAGAGGAGAGAAAGAGAGTGGGGTG
>SJYC01126924.1:0-17590 GCA_006408675.1 Madoqua kirkii
AAAAAAAAAGGAGTCCAAGGCTCTCAAGGAGGAGAAAAAGACAAACTTATTTTTTTTTTTCCTACATTGCTTGGTCTTAGTCAATATAACAATGTATCTTGCTGGAGGATATATTTCTCCTTAAGAAGAAGCTTCTGACTAATCTTGTTATCTTAAAACTTGTATACTGTGGGAATGGGTCTGGTAAGACCTTTCTGTTGTTAGTTCTAATCTTGTTAATTTAAGATGCATGTTGTGCCAGTGGGTCTGGTAAAAAGTATATAATGCCTTGATAAGACTAACAAGTGGGGCCACTCTCTGTCTCCCTTCTGATGTCTATGTCAGAAACTTTCTCTGTCCCTTTTTCACTTTAATAAAATTCAGCTGGTCCCTGGTCCCGAAGCTAATCTTCTTTGGAGATTACAAATCCAACATTGTTCATCATAAGCTATCATTACTCTGAGTTTTCCAGGGAAACAGAACCACTATGATATAGATATACATCCATGACTATGTCTCTGTATCTCTCTAAGGTAGAGAGAGAGAAATTTATTATAAAGAATTGGTACATGTGGCTGTGGAAGATGAGAAGTCCTCAGATCTGAAGATACTTACTGCATGTGCATGTCCTTTGAACATTATCTGGGTTCACTCTGCACCCTAAAAGTCATACCCATGATTTTTCCACACATGCTTCCTTGTATTGAGCCACAGGTTAAGTAACTGGGCAATTGGAGAGTGCAAAGTCTGATTCTTGGCTGAATTTGTTCCCGGATCTGGTTTCAATTGTTCTTGGATGATCGTGTCCATACTAGTGGCAGCAGTGTAGAAGGTGGGTTTTAATACTGTGGTCATTTCATTAAGAGAATTCTATTGGGTATGAGATGTCTGGGATGAGTATGATAAGAAATACAGAATCTGGGGCACTTATTAGCATTTTTAATGTTTATGTTTGTTTTGTATCTTTAGTAACATCCTTTAAAGTTTCTACTTGCTTTAAAATTCATACAAAAATTCTAGTCTTGTATATTTTCACTTATTAGGAGTCTAATATTGTCAAAATCTGTGAAAATACAATTTCTAAAACTAAAGATGAAAAGAAACCAAATGTCTCACAGACTTTCTTTGATTTCTCTAAATGAATGGTTTCAAATATGTCCCCTAGGGTCTTTAAACAAAACTAAAGAAAGGAGAGAAAAGAAATTCATATCAATTCAAATTAGTCAAATTTATCCAGAAAAGTATGTTTCCAAAAGCCATGTAAACCAAGAATTAATGAGTCCCCCAAATATAACCAAGTTCAGCCTTTAAAAAATATGAAAATCAATGACATTATTATAATCCCCACGCTAAGTCACTGCTGCTAAGTCACTTCAGTCGTGTCCGACTCTGTGTGACCCCATAGACGGCAGCCCACCAGGCTCTTGTGTCCCTGAGATTCTCCAGGCAAGAACACTCGAGTGGGTTGCGATTTCCTTCTCCAATGCGTGAAAGTGAAGTCCCTCCGTTGTGTCCAACCCTCAGCAACTCCATGGACTGCAGCCTTCCAGGCTCCTCTGTCCATGGGATTTTCCAGGAAGGAGTACTAGGTGGGGTGCCATTGCCTTCTCCGATAATCCCCATGGACAACAACAACAACAAAAATGTTTTGCTAAATGCAGAAGAGAACAGCAAAATTACATAGATCCTCAACAGTTATACTTCCATGAACAGTTTAATGGTACTTCATTATATGCTTTTGTCTCATTAATAAAAACATTCTTGATAATTATTGAGACTTCCATTTTTACTGTAAGATATATAGCTTTATCACAATCAGCTCCTCTGATTTTCAAAAGAATTGATAAAATGTTTGCTTATGAATAATAAATGTAATTTGAGCAGGTTTGATATACCTTGTAGAAAATTTTAAAGACACTTAATAATTTCCCTTAAAGTCTAATGGAATTAAGTCTTCCCTTCTACCTACACTACAGTAACTGGGACCAGACTTGTCTACCATAATAAAGAATTAGAAAAAGGAATAAAATATTTGAAATAACTGTTACAAAGCATAAAACTATGACTCCCCACCACCCTCTGCCAAAATAACAAAGTGAGCAATATAGTCACCCCAGCTTTCTGCCTGGGGGCACTTTATAGACCACGCTGGAACAGAGAACCCAAGAAAAGCTCAGAAGTGTCACTGTGATCATGAAAGGAAGATGGGAATTGAGAGAGGCTCGTGTGGTTCTTGGGAATTGAGAGGGGCTCATGTGGTTCTTTCTCTGGAAAGAACCAGACAGGAGGCTGTTACACAAAGAAAGAGCTTCAGGAATCTGCATAGGAGTCTTCTCCAGACCCTAATGCACCTAGGTTGAAATTTCACCAAATCAGGAAAGAACTGAGAAATTATCACCTCTTGTGTAGGATTGAGAGATGTCTGAGTTTAACCCGCCAGTGTAGACAGGCCACTTTCTCCACTGAGAGCACTGCCCACTGAGAGTGGAGGCCTGAGAAATGTCACTGCTAAGTGGTAGAGGTAAAACAGCCTTACAGTTAGAGTACACTAGACAAGCCCTCACAACCAACCATCTAGAGAAGTGAACAAATACATAAGACTTAGCTGTCTTCCAGGAAAAAAGAATGCTCCTAAAGACAAAAGAATCAAACACTCAAAGCAAAGAATCACAGTGCACAACCTTCAGTTAAAATTAATAAACTGAGAAGCTGAAAATTGTATTTCAAAAACTGGGAAAAAAGTCAGTCAATAGAAAAAAAAATCACTGGATATGACTCACAGGATGGAATTACAGAGACTTAAAAGAGTTATAAATATAATTAATATTGTAAAGAAAACCATATACATAATGAAAAAATACAAAGAAGGCTCAGATTAAATTCTGGAGATAAAATATACAGTATCTAAAATAAATAATCCACTGGATGAGTTTAAGAGAGATTAGAAACTCTAGAAGAAAAAAATCAGTGAACTTGAAGATAAAGCAATAGGAAATATCCAAACTGAAGGAGAGAGAGAAAAATAGACAAAAAACATAAAACACAGAACTCTGAGGATTTGGGGGCAGTTGTGGGCTAACTTATATGTAGGACAAAGAAAACTATTCAAAAGAATAAGGCTACAGATTTTATTAGTTTTATGAAGTCAATAAGTGCACAAATCCAACAATATATACACAACAAAACCCACATCAAACATATAATAAAATTTCTGAAAACTAATGGCAGAAGAAAATCATAAAAGTAATCAGAAATAAAAACACAAATATTTTATAACAAATTATTCAAAGAACATACCAGTCTTAAGTGTGTGTGTACCTAATTACAAAGTTTCAAATACATGAACAACAAAATGACAGAAAGGCAAACATTAGACAAATCCAAAATCATGGTTAAAGAGTTCAGTACCCCTCTCTCTGCAAGTGATAGAACAACCAGACAGAAATCAGGAATATAGTCATCTCAAATACCACCAATCTAACTAACCTAATTTACATTTATAGAATACTCTATCCAACAGCAGTAGAATGTACATTCTTTAAACATGTTAATTAAATATTCAACAAGACATATCATATGCTGAGTATGAAATAAGTCAAATTTGAAAGGACTTAAGATATACAAAGTGTGTTCTCTGATGACAAAGGAATTAAATTAGGAATATAGTAAAGATATCTGGAAAATCTCCCAACACACTTCTCTGGGACACATGGTCAAAAAAGAAATGATGAGAAAATTTTTAAATTATTTTTAAACAACTAAAACTGGAAGAAAACATAAAAGTTGTAAGGAACAAGCTAAAATAGAATTTAGAAGAAACTGTAGCTCTAAATGCTTGGGAAAAAAGAAAAAAATAATATAAATGAACAAAATTTCCACCTTAAGAACAGAAAGGAATAGTCTCAACTTGATAAAGGACACTATAAAAACTGTATACCTAACATAGTTAATGTTGAAAAACTAAATGTGCTGGGGGGGGAGGGGTTAGGAGGGACTTTCCATAGTTGCACCAATCACATTAAAGGTCAAATCGTTATGTGCCTTCAGTTGCACCAATCATGTTAAAGGTCAAATCGTCACGTGCCTTCTATGGTGATCTTTGTTGTCCACGTGCATGGAAATCAAGACAGCCAATCAAAAACTTTGACAAACATAGACCCCGCCCCTATCACTTCCACCAGGTGCCATCTTAGTTTCCAACCCTAAAGCTAGCCTGTTTTTTTTTTTCCGAGGTTTCACATTTAGGGCCCCACATAAATACTTTTCCAAATGAGGCAAGAGAAAGCAAACACATACATATTAGAGTTAAAATTGTATTTGTAGGCCACATGATCATGTATATAGAACATCTTAAGGAAGTTGCTATAATTTTTAAGTAAATTGGGCAAGTTTTCTGGAATATGCATGTAACTACATACATACAATTTTTCTATACACCAGCAGTAAATGGTTAGAAAGCATTCTTTCTTTCCTCTTAACACTGTTTTGCTTTGTTCCACTGCCAATTCTCAATTGTTAATTTGTTATCCAGACTTCACATGTACTGTATGCAAAACAAAACCCTCAGTTAATTATCACTCAGGAAGAGTCTCACACTACTCAAGTAGGTTACAAAAATGGACACAAATTCTTCCCATTTTTTAAATTTTTTTTTAATGGAAGGATAATTGCTTTGCAATATTAACTCTTCTCATCTTGTATGCACACTCCTGTGAAACACGACAATGCTGTAGCTCTTTGCAACAGGAGAGGGAGTCTATTTTTGTCCCCTTAAATTTAGGCTCAGCCATATGACTTACTTTGGTGGATGGGACATTAGTAAATTGATCAAAAGGAATCAAAACCACGTCTGCATTGGAGGTTACTTTCTCTTAATGCTCTTTGAACAACACTATGAAGAATCCAAAGTTAGTCTACTAATAGGAAAGAACATATGGTCAAACAGATCACCCCAACTGGGGACTTCCTGCACCATCCAGTCACACACAGAGCTGCCAACTGACCATAGAGATAAGCCAAACTGTCTCAAAATAAAAGAAATGCCCACCCAACCCACAGGATAGTGAAAAAAAAAAAATGCCTGTTAAGCCACTACATTCTGGCGTGGTTTATTACACAGTAATAGCTACCTGATACATGTTACTCGTGTTTTCATTTCAGAAGTAAAAACAAATTGCAAGCCCACAACTGACTTCAATTACCAGCCTATCCAGCATGTCTGGGAAGCAAACTCCTAATGGATAGCAAGGATGATGCCTCAAGGGTTGGGTGTAAGTCACCTTTATTTTTTAGAGATGCAGATGTTAGAAGTAAATAGTATATGATATCTAAAAGAAAGGTGAAGTCATGTCCAACTCTGACAACATGGACTGTAGCTCACCAGGCTTGTCCGTTCATGGCATTTTCCAGGCAAGAATACTGAAGTCGGTTGCCATTTCCATCTCCAGGGGATCGTCCCCACCCAGGGATCGAACCCAGGTTTCCCTGATTGCAGGCAGGTGGCTGCAATCTGAGCCACCAGGGAAGCCCAATGATGTCTAAGTTTGATATAAAAATAGTTTTCATAAAATGGGCAGTAGGGATGAAGGGGTACAAAAAGGAGAAAAGTCAATGAAGGAATCACGACATTAATGATAACTGATTTAGAGGGATGGTTCAAGAGTGCACTCATCTGCTTGGGCTGCAATAACAGAATACTACAGACTGGCAGATTTAGCAAACAGATGTCTTCTTACAATTCTGGAGCCTGGAAGTCTGAGGTCAGGGTGCAGCATGATTGCTCTCTGGAGAGAGCTTTTCCTGGTTTATAAGTGACCAACTTCTCATTGTGTTCTCACATGAATTTCCTTAGTGGTGTGCAGGGGGCCAGGGGGGAGAGAAAGAGGATTCTGAGAGAGAGAGGGACTTAGAGAGTAAGGGAGGGAGGGGATTGCTCTTTCTCTTCATCTAAGGTCCTAAGATATTAGTCCTATGACCTCATTTAACCTTAATTACCTCTTAAAAATCCTATTTTCATATACAGTCACATTGGAGTTAAGTCTTCAACATATGAATTTTGCAGGGCAGGGGAAGAGGAGACACAACTGAGCCATCATAGAGGGGAATTCATGCTATTATTTCAAATTCTGTTACATGTTTGGAAACTTTCATAAAATTTAAAAGATATAACTGTATTTTGTTCCCTATTGTTTGTTTACACTTCATTTGGTGAGAGACAAAACTATTCCCTGAGAGAAAACTCTAGAAGGTTCTACAGTCCCTTTAAACCATTAACAACTCTTTATTAAGTAGCCAGAAAGTCCAGTTCAAGATAATAAAGCTGTGAATTTGCTCTAGGGTCTAATCTTCTACTCTCTTCTAGGTTGCTGTAACTACAGTAGTTCCAAACCAGCAATAGGACAGGCATGGGAGACCAGTTTCTGCACCTTATCCTCCCCATCTACCTAAAGGTTGCTTTAGCTTCTATCAGAAATGACACGTCAGGGAAAGGGACAAGAAAAAAATTAATTGGAACTGTCATATGTTGGCCTTGAGTTGTCTGGGCCCATACTTTGTTACAGTTTTGTTGATATATAGATGCACAAAGTCATTTGCAAATCCTTCCTTAATAACAGGAAGTCAGCGGTATACTCCAGACTTGCCTGCCTTGATCCTCCAGAGGGCACTATTGGATAAGTCTAATGAAAACCCCTTGCCAGATCTCTCTCCTGTGAGGTCCACATCTGGTCCACAGGAGATACTCAGCCAGGTCTCTCTCCTGTGAGGTCCCCATCTGGTCCGTGGGAAACAGTCAGCAATCCTTCTCCCCACTTTCCGAGCCTGCTGACTGCCTCACAGCAGCAGAACTCTCTGAACTCTGTCACCAAAGCATCACTCTGTGCATTAGTTTCCTATTATCACAAACTTGTGATTTTTCACTTCTGGAGGTCAGATGCCCAAAATCGGTTTCACAGGGCCACACTCAAGGTGCTGGCAGGGCTGTGATACTTCTGAAGTCGCTTAGCAAAGACCACCAGTTTCTTGCCTCTTCCAGCTTCTGAAGGCTACCTGCCTTCCTCGGCTTGTGTCACACCACTTCTATCATCACCTCCCTTGATCCTCCTGCCTCCCTTCCAAAGGATCCTTTTAATGACACTGGGCTCACATGGATTATCCGGAATAACTTCCCCATCTCAAGATCCTTAATCACACTTGGCAGTCCCGTTTGCCATGTTCACTGGGTCCAGGAATTAGCATGGAGACATCTTTAGGAGGTCCACTGTTTTGTTGATGCATTCTGTCTGCTGTATTTCTGAGAGGTAGGGGTGAGCTGGATCCTAAAGTAGCCTTTCTAGGTTTCCTCATGGAAATCACTCCCACTAGGCTCAAGGTATAGATGGTAGCACACCCACTCCCTGTCCAAGGATGGCAACAAGTCCTCAAAGATCTCTTCTCCAGTCTCTTCACAAGTGCCTATCTGACTTTTTCTTTGATCCTTAGGTCTGTCAAATGGACACAGAGTTGTGGAACACATTTCTTTACAGTTCTTTAATAAGATCACATGTGACGATTTCACTCCACTTAGTATCCTAATTTATCAAACTGGCACCTTAGTTGAAACTGAGGCAGGGAGAGTTCCATTCTAATATCCTAAGAGTTCCATTCTAATATTCTATTTCGCTCAAGTAGTAACATGAAATTATAACCAGACCTTCAAGAATTGTTAAATTCTTACAGCATGTCTTATTTTGTGACAGAATAAACATATTTGATGAGTCAAAAGGAGCTTCAGTATTCAAAGGTGAATATTAAGTGAACAACATTTAATAGAATGCAAAAATATGTTTAGGAGAGTATTTTTGCTTCTGAAAAGCTTTTCAGTTATGATGTTCCTTCTTGAATTAAGAACTATCACTCAACCAATCTTCTGTTCCTATGAAAAATAATTTTAGCTAGAAAGCAAATCTCACCTGCAAAATATTAAATGTGCCATGTGACGATGGCACACTATTTTGCCTAAAGAAATGTATTTTTTCATTCTTAAGCTTCTATTAGTATAATGGCTAAACTCATTTATAAAATCCACAAAATAATGGTGCCAAAAATTACATTCACAATATTTTTAGGCATTTTTACTCAAATGATGAAAATGATTAGTGTTTGTCCAAAAATGCAATTGCAGCTTCAGCCTTTGCTTGTCAGATCTGGATTATTTCTTCCAAACATTCCATCAAAAACAGATGTCTAATCTTTGAGAGTACACCAAAAAATGAGATGGAGGCTCTACTGATATATTAGCTTGAACTCTTCTGAAATGTAAGTAACAGAAATCAGCTATCACTTCATTTAGAGTCGGATACGGTTTAGCGACTGAAAAACAACAAAAAGAAAAATAAAAGGCAGTGGGAGGGACCCAGTGGTAGAGGAACTGGGTGATAGGATGGATGTCATAGAAATCCCAGGTGTGTGTACGACTTTCTACGGTCCCATGGACTGTAACCTGCTAGGCTCCTCTGTCCATGGAATTTTCTAGGCAAGAATACTGGAGCTGGTTGCTGTTTCCTACTCCATGGGATCTTTCCCACCCAGGAATCAAAGTTACTGCCTCTGGCATCTCCTGCACTGGCAGAATTCTTTACCACTAGTGCCACCTGGGAAGTAGAGAATGCAACTAGATTTCAAGATATTTCTAAACCCAGGTATTCTAAAGACTTTGAAACTTTCTTTCTTTTCTTTTTTTTGGTCTTCATTCCCTCTGGTTTTCTGCATCGTTCTCTCTGGCAAAAGGGCTACAAGGCAGAATATACAAAAGCCAATGGATCCTGAGTCTTCAAATTATCAAGGGAGGAACTTATTCGTTCCAGTTCCCAGGGAAGAGACTGCCTGCCCTGGCTGGACCATATATTCATTTCTGGAATAATTAACTACAGGCAGATCCCACTGAACTAAGATGGTATCGATGAAATGGAGGGGTGCAATAAAGACAAAAATAGCAGGTCATTCCAAAAGTGTTCAGACAGAATGATGCTGAATACCTAAGTAAGAGACAGTTCACACCTATGCACATAAAACCTACAGGTCATTGGCTGAGTGTTCTTCCATCTGCTGAAGTGGCATCCAGCAAGGCCATGTTTTTATGTCACCATCTCTTGTTGTGGAGAAGCACAGAAGAATGAAGAAGTAAAAATGTGAACAATAAAGCTATGTGGCTATCAACTTGCAGAGGCAACAAACTAGAGCCCAGGCCTGGACTGATAAACTCCCCTGCTCTCTGACTCTACATGTGGGTGGGACTGCTTCCTGTGGATGCAGCACATGGAAGGGTTCAGCTTCGTGCAGTCATCCTGGCTGCAAATCCCTGTCTCTCTAAGCACCAGGCCTTCTGCCCTATCCCTATAGGAATGCCAAGTCCTATCCCTATAGGAATGCCAAGTCCTTCAGTCAACAAAACCAGCCAAATCTTCCAGGCCTGTCATGGTATCAGGTTGCCAATTTAACCCTGAAAACAGTAAAATGTATGGAAATCTCATGTAAAAAACCACTTCAAACACAATTTGCACTCAATGTTAGGAAAACTTAAGTTGTGACATAAAATCTATATACTTGACTCTAATCAGTCTTTTCAAGTTTCCTTTTGTTGTTGATTATAATTTATGAAGTTACAGGGTTTTCTTTAGCTTCTCACAAAGCTTCTATTTCAGGTAATATTCTAGATAAGATGATCTAAATGTCTCCAGAAACACAGTTAGAATTGGTCTATAGCGAGACAGTCTTTTAGTGTCCTATCTATACTGAGGAGACACCCATGCAATGTATCTTCAATAGGAGCACATTCAGGCATCTTTAAACCACGGAATAAACGCCCCCCGACCCCCCACCCCCGCAACGCCAGTAATTTCTAACAGCATGGAAGAAAAACTACCAAAATAAGGAGTTATGAAATTTAAGCAGATAAGAGGATCCTAGGCAGGAGGGTTAAAAATAGAAATAAAGGATTAAACTTTAAATATAATTTCTCACTCTAAGTAGGGTAAATAGAGTAATATTTTCCTCAAAATAAATAAACAAATAGAAAATGACATGAAGGCATTTATGTATAGTTTACAAGGTTTAGATGGATAATCTTTCGGTCTTCACAGTTTTCAAACAACGTTCATGGGGAAACATATAGTTCTAAGTATACATTACAGAATTAACCCATTTAAAAAAGCTAGAGCGAGAACAGCAATGTAAGCCCCCCTAAAACACAAAATAATGAATCAAAGACAATGACAGTGGAAAGCAAGCACACAGCAGAGAAAATGGACAACACTAGAGTTGATTTCCTGAAAGAGTTAACACAAGTGGCAAAACCTCTAGGAACATGGATTTTTTTTTAATAGAGCAAACACAAAATAGCTTATCAGAAATGAAAGATGAAATTAGTATACACCTTAAAATACTTGACTCTAATCAGTCTTTTCAAGTTTCCTTTTGTTGTTGATTATAATTTATGAAGTTACAGGGTTTTCTTTAGCTTCTCACAAAGCTTCTATTTCAGGTAATATTCTAGATAAGATGATCTAAATGTCTCCAGAAACACAGTTAGAATTGGTCTATAGCGAGACAGTCTTTTAGTGTCCTATCTATACTGAGGAGACACCCATGCAATGTATCTTCAATAGGAGCACATTCAGGCATCTTTAAACCACGGAATAAACGCCCCCCGACCCCCCACCCCCGCAACGCCAGTAATTTCTAACAGCATGGAAGAAAAACTACCAAAATAAGGAGTTATGAAATTTAAGCAGATAAGAGGATCCTAGGCAGGAGGGTTAAAAATAGAAATAAAGGATTAAACTTTAAATATAATTTCTCACTCTAAGTAGGGTAAATAGAGTAATATTTTCCTCAAAATAAATAAACAAATAGAAAATGACATGAAGGCATTTATGTATAGTTTACAAGGTTTAGATGGATAATCTTTCGGTCTTCACAGTTTTCAAACAACGTTCATGGGGAAACGTATAGTTCTAAGTATACATTACAGAATTAACTCCATTTAAAAAAGCTAGAGCGAGAACAGCAATGTAAGCCCCCCTAAAACACAAAATAATGAATCAAAGACAATGACAGTGGAAAGCAAGCACACAGCAGAGAAAATGGACAACACTAGAGTTGATTTCCTGAAAGAGTTAACACAAGTGGCAAAACCTCTAGGAACATGGATTTTTTTTTAATAGAGCAAACACAAAATAGCTTATCAGAAATGAAAGATGAAATTAGTATACACCTTAAAGGATGAGCAGATATTAGGAAGGACGTGACAATAATAAATGTGTCAACTTAGGTAAAGTGGACAGATCCGTTCCATTTTCCAAAGAAAATTATACAACTCACACAACTGAAGGAAAAGATATAGAAAATCTTTAATAACTCAGTATCTTTCAGAAAAGTTAATCTATAATAATAAAAACTACCCTTGAAAGAAAAACTGAGGCCCAGATAACTTCACTTGAAAATCCTGCCAAATTAAGACATGTAACTAATAAGAATCTTATAATTATTCTTTCAGAGAATAGAGAATAACTGAAGTAGTACAGTTCATCTTAAGAAGGCAGTACAATATTCATCTAAAACCCAATAACAATTATTAAAAGAAAATTAGACTAATTTCTCTAATAAACACAGATATAAAAAATTTAAAATTATATATGGCAATAAAACTCAGCGATATATTGGAAAGGTAATATTTTATGATCAAATGGTATTTCTGCCAGAAATGCAGGGTTGGTTTAACATTCAAAATTCAGTCAAGGTTTCTGACTACAGTTACAGAATAAAGAGAAAACAATTTAAATATTTCAACACTTGAGAAAATCCAAATTTCATTCCTGTTAAAAATCAGCTAATGAGGGGTAAGAAATAATTTTTAATATCATAAGTTATTTACAAAATACCTAAGTCTAATGGCATATCAAAAGATGAAGCATTAGAGGTCTATCAGTGTAAAAATTTGCAATAAAATACTAACAAAAAAACCAATAGCACATGGACATATACCACTGACCAAGTATAATTTATTCCTGAAAAGAAAGGAGGATTCAATACATGAAAATCAATGTAATATATCACATTTATAAAATAAAGGGGAACAAAAAGAATTACCTCAACTGATGGAGGAAAAGCACTTGATAAAATTCAGTACCTTTTCATAAAAAATCATCAACAGACTAGGAATAAAAGAAAACTATTTCAACATAATTAAAGCCATATATGAAAAGCCCACAGATAATATCATATTTGATTGTGAAAAACGAGTTTCTCCTAGATCAGAGAAATTTTGATCTCCTCTTCACTTTCTGCCATAAAGGTGGTGTCATCTGAGTATATGAGGTTACTGGTATTTCTCCTGGCTATCTTGATCGAGCTTGTGCTTCCTCCAGCCCGGCATTCTGCATGATGTACTCTGCATAGAGGTTAAATAAGCAGGGTGACAATTTAGAGCCTTGACATACTCCTTTTCCTATTTGGAACCAGTCTGTTGCTCCAAGTCCAGTTCTAACTGTTGCTTCCTGATCTGCATCCAGATTTCTCAGGAGACAGGTCAGGCGGTGTGATATTCCCACCTCTTTAAGAATTTTCCACAGTTTATTGTGATCCATCTTCAAAGGCTTTGGCATAGTGAATAAAACAGAAATAGATGTTTTTCTGGAACTCTCTTGCTTTTTCGATGATCCAGTGGATGTTGGCAACTTGATCTCTGGTTCTTCTGACTTTTCTAAATTCAGCTTTAACATCTGGAAGTTCACAGTTCACATACTGTTGAAGCCTGGCTTGTAGACTTTTGAGCATTAATTTGCTAGCCTGTGAGATGAGTGCAACTGGGTGATGGTGTGAACATTCTGTGCCATTGTCTTTCTTTGGGATTGGAATGAAAACTGACCTTTCCGAGTCATGTGGCCATTGCCGAGTTTTCCAAATTTGCTGACATATTGAGTACAGCATTTTAACAGCATCATCTTTTAGGATTCGAAATATCTCCACTGGAATTCCATCACCTCCACTAGCTTTGTTCATAGTAATGCTTCCTAAAGCCCATTTGACTTCACATTCCAGGATGTCTGGCTCTAGGTGAGTGATCACACCATCATGGCTATCTGGGTCATGAAGATCTTTTGGTATAGTTCTGTGTATTCTTGCCACCTCTTCTTAATACCTTCTGCTTCTGTTAGAGAATGAAAACTGACCTTTTCCAGTCTTGTGGCCATTGCTGAGTTTTCCAAATTTGCTGGTATATTGAGCAGCATATTCACAGTATCATCTTTTAGGATTTGAAATAGCTCAGTTGAAATTCCATCATCTCCACTAGCTTTATTCGTAGTGATGCTTCTTAAGGCCCACTTGATTTCACACTGCAGGATGTCTAGCTCTAGATGAGTGATCACATCATCATGGTTATTTGGGTCATGAAGATCTTGTTTGTATAGTTCTGTATATTCTTGCTGCCTCTTCTTAATATCTTCTGCTTCTGTTAGGTCCATATCATTTTTGTCCTTTATTGTACCCATCTTTGCAGGAAATGTTCCCTTGGTATCTAATTTTCTTGAAGAGATCTGTGGTGTTTCCCATTCTATTATTTTCTTCTATTTCTTTGCATTGTTCATTTAAGAAATCTTTAATCTCTCCTTTCTGTTCTCTGAAACTGCATTCAGCTGGGTATATCTTTTCTCAGCTGTTTGTAAGGGCTCCTCAAACAACCACTTTCCTTTTTTGCAGTTCTTTTTCTTAGGGATGGTTTTAATTACTGCCTCCTCTACAGTGTTATAAACCTCCATCCACAGTTCCTCAGGCATTCTGTCAGATCTAAAAGCAGCCCATTGTCTTCGAAAGGAGGTAGGAAAAAATATAAAAGACAAAAAGAGAGACTAAAGAGGTAGGGACAGAGCTCTGTCCCAGGAAGGGAGTCTTACAAAGAGAGAAGTTTCTAAACACCAGGAAACACTCTCACTGCCAAGTCTGTGGAGAGCTGTGGAATCACAGAGGGCAACATAACTGGGAGGGAAAATAAATAATTAAAGCCCACAGATTATGTGCCCAACAGTAACTCCCCCAGAGGAGAAGCAGCACAGACGCCTGCACCCAGCGCTGGCAAGTGGGGTTTGGGCAGGGAGGCGAGGGCTACATTGCTTAGAGTAAGGATCTGGCCTGGATGCCCCGAGGGCAATCTGAGGGAACTAACTTGGGAGAGCAAACCAGACTGTGGGATAGCTACCACACAAAAAGCCCTAACCTAAGACACCGCCAGGCTCGCTCACAGAACAAAGGACTGACGAACAAAGGACGGACTAGGGCCCTAAGACACTGTTAGGCCCGCTCACAGAACAAAGCTAGCCGGGTGCAGACCATCCCCCTCCAGTGACAGGCAGCCAGAGCCGGAAGAGGGCAATCGCAGCCCCAGAGAGGCACTGTCTACCAAACTGCAAGCAGGCTTCTTTGCTAACCAAGACTTCTCGGGGTTCTGGACGGTCACCATCCACCTGAGAGGGTGTGCCTGTTGTAAACCCAGAAAACCAGGCAGCAGGGATGGGGGAGGCAATAAGGTGCAGCAACCACGCTCGCCAAACAAATCATTACTTGAGCTGCTCGGACCTGGGAAGGGCACAAAACGCAGACCCGACCGAGTCTGTGCCCCTGAGGACTACCTGAGTGCCTGAGCCTGAGCGGCTTAGACCTGGGAGGGGCATGCAGCCCAGGGCTGGCCTCGGATGGTTCCCGGCAGAGCAACCTAGAGCCTGAGCAATGCAGACAGGAAAAGCACACGCACCGTGAGCAGGGGCAGGCCCAGTGTGGCCGAGACACTGCGAGCACACGCCAGTGTTACTTGCTTGCGCGTCCCTCCCTCCCCACAGTGTGACTGAACAAGTGAGTCTTAAAAACTGTCCACCACCACCCCCTTGTGTCAGGGCAGAAATCAGACACTGAATAGACCAGCAAACAGAAGAAGCTAAACAGAGAAAGTGCCTTGGAAATGACAGATGCAACAGATTAAAACCCTGTCGTTGGTACCAACCACATAGGAAAGGGCCTACAGATCTTGAGAAATATAAGCCAGACCAAGGAACTATCTGAAAATGAACTGACCCCACATTGCCCACAACAACACCAGAAAAAGTCCTAGATATATTTTTACTATCATTAAATTAAAAAAAAATTTTAAGTCCTCTATTACTCCTTTAATTTTAATAATCTACTATTACTTTGCAAAAAGAAACCCCATTTTTTAAAGCAAACTTCATATATATATATATTTATAATTTTTGTGACTTTTTTTCATTTCTTTAATATTGTATTTTTGAAAATGCAACCTCTACTCTAGACTTTTAATCCTTGCTTTGTGGTATTTATCAATTTTGTACCTTTAAGAACCCAATCTTCAGTACCCATTTTTACTTGGGAGCAAGATTACTGACTTGACTGCTCTCTCCCCCTTTGGACTCTCCATTTTCTCCACCAGGTCACCTCTATCTCCTCCCTCCCCCTTCTCTTCTCTACCCAACTCTGTGAATCTCTTTGTATGTTCCAGACACAGAGAACACTTGGGGAACTGATTACTGGCTGGATCTGTCTCTCTCCTTTTGATTCCCCCCTTTATCCTCCTGGCCACCTCTGTCTCCTTCCTCCCACTTCTCTTCTGCGTATAAATCCATGAACATCTCTGAGCGGTCCAGACACATGTGGAGCACACATAAGGAAGTGATTACTGGCTAGCTTGCTCTCTTCTCTTTTGATTCCACCTCATCTCATTAGGGTCACCTCTAACTCCCTCCTCCCTCTTCTCTTCTTCATGTAACTCTGTGAACCACTCTGGGTGTCCCTCACTGTGGAGAAACTTTTCATCTCTCACCTAGATGTTTTATCAATGGTGCTGTATAGAAGGAGAAGTCTTGAGACTACTGTAGAAATACGGCTGAAAACCACAAGCAGGAGGCTTAAGTCCAAATCCTGAGAACATCAGAAAACTCCTGACTCCAGGGAACATTAATCAATAGGAGCTCATCAAACGCCTCCATGCCTACACTGAAACCAAGCACCACCCAAGGGCCAACAAGTTCCAGAGCAAGACATACCACGCAAATTTTCCAGCAACACAGGAACACAACCCTGAGCTTCAATATACAGGCTGAACAAAGTCATTCCAAACCCACTGACATCTCATAACTCATTACTGGACACTTCATTGCACTCTAGAGAGAAGAAATCCAGCTCCACCCACCAGAACACTGACACAAGCTTCCCAAACCAGGAAACCTTCAGAAGCCACCTGTACAACCCCACCCACAGCAAGGAAAACTCCACAATAAAGAGAACTCCACAAACTAACAGAATACAGAAAGACCATACCAAACACAGCAATATAAACAAGATGAAGAGACAGAGGAATACCCAGCAGGTAAAGGAACAGGATAAACGCCTACCAAACCAAACAAAAGGAGAAGAGACAGGGAATCTACCTGATAAAGAATTCCAAATAATGATAGTGAAAACGATCCAAAACCATGGAATCACAGATAAATAGCCTGGAGACAAGGATTGAGAAGACGCAAGAAAGGTTTAACAAGGACTTAGAAGAAATAAAAAAGAGTCAATATACAATGAATAATGCAATAAATGAGATAAAAAACACTCTGGAGGGAACAAATAGTAGAATAATGGAGGCAGAAGATATGATCAGGGAAGTACAAGCTAGAATGATAGAAATAAATGAATCACAGAGGAAAAATGAAAAATTAAGTATAAGAAATGAGGACAATCTCAAAGACCTCCAGGACAATATTAAACACTCCAACATTCGAATCACAGGAGTCCCAGAAGAAGAAGACCATGAGAAAATAGTTGAGGAGATAACAGTTGAAAAGTTCCCTAAAATGGGGAAGGAAATAATCACCCAAGTCCAAGAAACCCAGAGAGTGCCAAACAGGATAAACCTAAGGTGAAGCACCCCAAAACACATATTAATCAAATGAACAACGATCAACCACAAAGAACAAATATTAAAAGCAGCAAGGGAAAAACAATAAATAACACACAAGGGGATCCCCATAAGAATAACAGTTGATCTTTCAATAGAAACTCTTCAGGCCAGGAGGGAATGGCAAGACATACTTAAAGTGATGAAAGAAAATAACCTACAGCCCAGGTTACTGTAGCCAGCAAGGATTTCATTCAAATATGAAGGAGAAATCAAAAGCTTTACAGAGAAGCAAAACCTGAGAGAATTCAGCACCACCAAACTAGCTCTCCAACAAATGCTAAAAGATCTTCTCTAGACAGAAAACACAAAAAGGGTGTATAAACTTGAACCGAAAACAATAAAGGAAACAGCAACAGGATCATACTTATCAATAATTACCTTAAATGTAAATGGGTTGAATGCCCCAACCAAAAGACAAAGACTGGCTGAATGGATACAGAAACAAAACCCCTATATATGTTCTCTATAGACTCACCTCGAAACAGGGGATGCATATAGACTGAAAGTGAAGGGCTGGAAAAAGATATTCCATGCAAATAGAGACCAAAAGAAAGCAGGAGTAGCAATACTCATATCCAATAAAATAGACTTTAAAACAAAGGCTGTGAAAAGAGACAA
>SJYC01126925.1:0-26165 GCA_006408675.1 Madoqua kirkii
GATATAACAATTATAAATATATATGCACCCAACATAGGAGCACCGCAATATATAAGACAAATGCTAACAAGCATGAAAGGGGAAATTAATAATAACACAATAATAGTGGGAGACTTTAATACCCCACTCACACCTATGGACAGATCAACTAAACAGAAAATTAACAAAGAAACGCAAACTTTAAATGAGACAATAGACCAGTTAGACCTAATTGATATCTATAGGACATTTCACCCCCAAACAATGAATTTCACCTTTTTTCTCAAGCGCACATGGAACAGTCAACAGGACAGATCACATCCTGGGCCATAAATCTAGCCTTGGTAAATCTAAAAAAAGTGAAATCATTCCAAGCATCTTTTCTGACCACAGTGCAATAAGATTATATCTCAATTACAAGAGAAAAGCTATTAAAAATTTCAACATATGGAGGCTGAACATCACGTTGCTGAATAACCAACAAATCACTGAAGAAATTTAAAAAAAGAAATCAAAATATACATAGAAATGAATGAAAATGAAAACACAACAACCCAAAACCTGTAGGACACTGTAAAAGTGGTACTAAGGGGAAGGTTCATAGCAATACAGCCATACCTCAAGAAACTAGAAAAAAGTCATATAAATAACCTAACTCTACACCTAAAGCAACTGGAAAAGGAAGAAATGAAGAACCCTCGGATTACTAGAAGGAAAGAAATCTTAAAGATTAGGGCAGAAATAAATGCAAAAGAAACAAGAGAGATCACAGCAAAAATCAACAAAGCCAAAAGCTGGTTCTTTGAAAGGATAAATAAAATTGACAAACCATTAGCCAGACTCATCAAGAAACAAAGAGAAAAAAATCAAATCAATAAAATTAGAAATGAAAATGGAGAGACCACAACAGACAACATAGAAGTACAAAGGATCAAGAGACTGTCAGCAATTATAGGCCAATAAATTCACTGGTGAAAGAAGTCAAGGAGGACACTAATAGATGGAGAAATATACTATGTTCATTGATCAGAAGAATCAACATACTGAAAATGAGTATACTACCCAAAGCAATCTATAGATTCAATGCAATCCCTATCAAGCTTCCAATGGTATTTTTCACAGAGCTAGAACAAATAATTTCACAATTTGTAGGGAAATACAAAAAAACCTCGAATAGCCAAGCAATCTTGAGAAAGAAGAATGGAACTGGAGGACTCAACCTGCCTGACTTCAGGCTCTACTACAAAGCCACAGTCATCAAGACAGTATGGTACTGGCACAAAAACAGAAATATAGATAGCCCAGAGATAAATCCACACACCTGTGGACAGCTTATCTTTGACAAAGGAGGCAAAAATATACAATGGAGAAATGACAATCTCTTTAACAAGTGGTGCTGGGAAAACTGGGCAACCATTTGTAAAAGAATGAAACTAGAACACTTTCTAACACCATACACAAAAATAAACTCAAAATGGATTAAAGATCTAAATGTAAGACCAGAAACTATAAAACTCCTAGAGGAGAACATAGGCAAAATACTCTGTGACATACATCACAGCAGGATCCTCTATGACCCACCTCCCAGAATATTGGAAATAAAAGCAAAAATAAACAAATGGGACCTAATTAAAATTTAAAGCTTCTGCACTACAAAGGAAACTATAAGCAAGGTGAAAAGACAGCCTTCAGAATGGGAGAAAATAATAGCAAATGAAGCAATGGACAAAGAACTAATCTCAAAAATATACAAGCAACTCCTGCAGCTCAACTCCAGAAAAATAAACAACCCAATCAAAAAATAGGCCAAAGAACTAAACAGACATTTCTCCAAAGAAGACATACAGATGGTTAACAAACACATGAAAATATGCTCAACACCACTCATTATCAGAGAAATGCAAATCAAAACCACAATAAGGTACCATTTCACACCAGTCAGAATGGCTGTGATCCAAAAGTCTACAAGCAATAAATGCTGGAGAGGGTGTGGAGAAAAGGGAAGCCTCTTACACTGTTGGTGGGCATGCAAACTAGTACAGCCATTATGGAGATCAGTGTGGAGATTCCTTAAAAAAACTGGAAATAGAACTGCCTTGAGGTGAGGTGAGGTGAAGTCACTCAGTCGTGTCTGACTCTTTGCGACCCCGTGGACTGTAACCTACTAGGCTTCTCTGTCCCTGGGATTCTCCAGGCAAGAATACTGGAGTGGGTTGCCATTTCCTTCTCCAGGGGATCTTCGCAACCCAGGGATCGAACCCAAGTCTCCCACATTGGAGGCAGACGCTTTAACCTCTGAGCCACCAGGGAAGCCCGTATGACCCAGCAATTGCACTGCTGGGCATACACACCAAGGAAACCAGAAATGAAAGAGACATGTGTACCACAATGTTCATCACAGCACTATTTATAATAACTAGGACATGGAAGCAATCTAGATGTCCATCAGCAGATAAATGGTAAGAAAGCTGTGGTACATATACAAAATGGAGTATTACTCGGCCATTAAAAAGAATACATTTAATCAGTTCTAATGAGGTGGATGAAACTGGAGGCAATTATACAGAGTGAAGTAAACCAGAAAGAAAAACACCAATACAGTATAGTAACACATATATATATGGAATTTAGAAAGATGGTAACAGTAACCCTGTATGCGAGACTGCAAAAGAAGACACAGATGTATAGAACAGACTTTTGGACTCTGTGGGAGAGGGAGAGGGAGGTGGGATGATTTGGGAGAATGGCACTGAAACATATATAGTTTCAAATATGAAATGAATCACCAGTCCAGGTTTGATGCCTGATACAGGATGCTTGAGGCTGGTGCACTGGGATGACCCAGAGGGATGGTACGGGGAGGGAGGTCCGAGGGGGGTTCAGGATGGGGAACATGTGTACAACTGTGACGGATTCATGTTGATGTATGGCAAAATCAATACAATATTGTAAAGTAATTAGCCTTCAATTAAAATAAATATATATTTTTTTAAAAGTTCACCCAGATTCAACATGAAAACTTAAAAAAAACTAAGCAGTAAAAATATTGTTAATCATGGTTGACCACTAAATTAACATTTTTACTCAGTTTAATAAAGGAACGAACACTGATAACAAAATACCTGCTTAGAAATGGAGTTTACTGCTTTCACGTGAAGTATCTTCCTAGCCGCAATCTTCAACCTGAGTTGGCACATCTGAGTATACCTGGCTTTGCAAGCAATCATAACTTGCATATATTTGCACATAGAACATTCAATTTATCTGTAACATAATGTCATCAATAGTACATGCCAAGACAGAATGAACACCATGATTGCAAAAGTGAAAATGTGATTAGCTGAATTACTTATTTAAACCACCTATTTGGAAATGTATCTGAAGAGCCCTCTGAAAAGATTTTGAACTTTTTGAATATACTTGGAATACTCTGATCAAAGCTTTCATCAGTATCTACTCAAACTAGATGGTAGTAGCAGACAACAAATTGAACTGTTTCCTTCTATTGAATACTATTTTATACACACGACACTGAAGGACAGTGTGTGTTTCAAACAAAAGTTTAACAAGGTTTTGGCCAGGAATTAATTCTAAGCATCTAACTCCATAAGCAAAGATGGGGGTCCATCGCTGACCTTATAACTGGGGGTTTCTTAATAATATGGCCCTATAAGTTCACATTCAGTATCCACCTTTGAGGCACTGATGTCCCCAGTGAAGAGGCTGAAAAAAATCTATAACCACAGACTGCCTGAGACTTCGTCACACACAGAGCATGATATACCAGAGAAGCTAGAAAGACAGGACCATTAACCTACAATGATTAAGTTAATACACCACCTGTGTTTCTGAATTGATGCCTCCAGAATTTCAAAATTACCACTGGCTTGAAGCTTTTAATGGATAGTGCTAGACTGGAAACCTGCAGGTAGGTTGGGAAGAAGATTCAATTAATATGAACTTAAAAAAGAAAATCTTATTGCAATCTCATCTTTGTCTAAAATCAAGCAACAGAGTTAGAGATGTCTTATTACCAATAAACTTATAGTTACATATTTCTTTCAGGAGTGCTTTATTTATAAAAATAAATCTATTGGTTTATTTTTATATTTCAGTGGGAAAATGTGAGTTGACCCAGATGATGGTATTAATGTAAATTTAGGGAAAATATGTCAAAATTGGCAAAACTGATAGAATGACTTACGTCTGGAAAATATCATAAGTAGTTATAAATAATCAAGTCTTCTCTTAGCTAAGAGCTTTGAAGTGAATATTAAAGTAATTAAATTATCCTGGGAATATGAAAGGAAAAAACAGAATTAACATTTGTTTTAAACTTCTGATTGCCGTGTATGCATCACTTTCCTTGATGATTTAGCTTAGTTCCTGCATCAAATGCATTCAGTTCATTTTTTTAATTCCTCAGTTTTATGGTATCAACCAACTTCAGTTTGGTGATTTGAATTAAATGCCTGAAACACATAGAACTAAATGTTTTAACATTGTTATTTCTCAATAAAGAATATAACCTAAACCTTAGCATCTACACATAAATTGCCTTCTTTATAAAATTATACCTATTTATATAAGTAGATTAAACACAGATGTAGTTAAATTAAGTTACATGTACAAAATAGCCTGAGATTTAGAAATTAGTTGCCACCTAGTAACAACCTGAAATGTTAACATTTACACACGTACATAAATCACAGAAATACTCACACACAAATCTGTTACCTAAAAATAGATTAGTATACACTAACATAAAACATTTTATATATATGTATATATATATGTACACACACATACACACACATATATATATAATGTGCCTATTCCATACCTTACATAGTATGCAACAGATTTTTAGAAAAAACTTTCATGAAATAAATCATATGTTTCCTTAAGTTGAATATAACCAATTATACCTTATTATGGTGCTTTCCTTGTGGCTTAGCTGGTAAAGAATATGCCTGCAATGCGGGACAGCTGGATTCGATCTCTGGGTTGGGAAGATCCCCTGGAGAAGGGAAAGGCTACCTACTCCAGTATTCTGGCCTGGAGAATTCCACGGACTGTATAATCCATGGGGTGGCAAAGAGTCAGACACGACTGAGCAACTTTCACTTTCACAATATGAAATTAACTCATATTAGGAATGAGAAAGGAGCCTAGTAAAATTATAGCTAGTAAGACACTGTGAAGAGCAACAGTATTTGCCTTCACAGAAGCAGTCAATGTGCAAAACACAGTGGCCATCATCAGGGAACATAGACCTGGTCCTGGATGTGATATAACCTACTGGCATGTTCAGCAGGTCAGAAGCCCTTAGAACCTCAGTAGCTAAAAATTTTAAATGAGAAAAATGAATGACCTGATCTCTTAAGAAAACTGAAACGTATCTTAAGACTATATGATTCTATGAAAAAGAGAGAAATCTCAACTAGCAAGAAGTCAAAGATTTGTCTTTTATAAGGCAACATGGCGGAGAAGGCAATGGCATCCCACTCCAGTACTCTTGCCTGGAAACTCCCATGGACGGAGGAGCCTGGTAGGCTCCCTGGTAGGCTCCATGGGGTTGCTGAGTCAGACACGACTGAGCGACTTCACTTTCATGCATTGGAGAAGGAAATGGCAACCCACTCCAGTGTTCTGGCCTGGAGAAACCCAGGGATGGCGGAGCCCAATGGGCTGCCGTCTGTGGGGTCGCACACAGTCGGACATGACTGAAGCGACTTAGTAGCAGCAGCAGCAAGGCAATATGGAGAGGATGCAATGTTTTATTTACTTATTTGTAAACATCAAATTTCAATTCAAATACTAAGAATATAAGGCATTAAGTCATTGCTCATCACCTATGCTTTGTGCATCAAAACACTGAATATTTTTAGTGGAATCTTCATTTCATTCTAAATTTTCTCTCCAGTCTCCAACTCTCCAAGTTTCAGGTTTCTCTTTCTTCTGTTACCTACAAAAAGCTATATTTACATTAAAAAGTGGCAGGTAGGGCAACTTCTCACTTCCTGTGGAAGAAGGAAAAAGCAGAAAAAAGTTGTTTTTCTATTTGATCTATGGGTCAAAGAAACAGATTAAACATTGGGATGACATATTGCAAAATAACAGAGCAAAATTTAAATAGCAATTCAAATAAATAAGAATTATTTATCCCATTTCTTATTAGTTTGGCTTGGTCATTTCTAAACATCATCCCACACAAATTTATCAACTTACCTGGAGACCCTGGACCAGGAAGTAAAGGAACAGGTGCCAAATTTGTCCACTCAACTGCCTTCTTTTCCCCCACCAAAATGAATGCTTTTAAAACCAACAGCTAACAAAAGGCCTATATAGAACTACTAGTTTTATTAAGATAAAATAATTTATTTCTAAGGTAGTAACTCAATGAAAAGTGAAAAATTTCATCATAATGAGTGATTGCCTGTCATCCCCTGTGAGAATTACTTGATGCATGAAAATACTAAGTCTCTCAGGTTTTGAGGTTTATCAAGCTTCTTGATTTTAGCATTTCTTGAACATATACTGTGTTGGACAAAAGGTTGGTTCAGTTTTTTCCTAGGATGGCTCCAATAGTGCTTGTCTTTAACCTCATTCAAAACAATTTTGTAGGTTGTATTGTGACAGCTATCTTCGCAGCACGCATTTTACAAAAACTTTTCACAATTTGTGGATTTTTGTGTAGCCATTTTAATACTGAAGATGGAAGAAAAGAAGCAACATTTTCTGCATATTATGCTTTATTATTTCAAGAACAGTAAAAACACAAAATGCAAAACAAGATTTGTGTAATGTATGGAGAAGGTGCTGTGACTGACTGTATCAAAAGTGGTTAGTGAAGTTGCATGCTGGAGATTTGATAGATAATGCTCCATGGTCAGGTAGACCAGTTGAAATTGATAGCGATAGAGACATCAATAGAAAACAATCGATGTTATAGCATGTGACAGGTAACCAACACACTCAAAATATCCAAATCAAGCACTGATAATCAGGCAAAAACTGCTACAATTCTGATTCTTCCACCATATTCACCAGACATTGTGCCTTCAAATGTCCATTTATTTTGGTCTTTACAAAGTTTTCTTAATGAAAAAAAATTTCCATTCCCTGGAAGACTGTAAAAGGCACCTGCAACAGTTCTTTGCTCAAGAAGATAAAAAATTGGGGGAAGACAGAACTGTGAAGCTGACTGAAAAATGGCAGAAGATAGTAGAACAAAACAGTGAATATGTTGTTTAATAAAGTTCTTGATGAAAATTTAAAATGTGTCTTCTATTTTTACTTGAAAAACCAAAGGAACTTCTTGGCCACCCAATACTTTTGAATAACCCAGGGATGGCGGAGCCCAATGGGCTGCCGTCTGTGGGGTCGCACACAGTCGGACATGACTGAAGCGACTTAGTAGCAGCAGCAGCAAGGCAATATGGAGAGGATGCAATGTTTTATTTACTTATTTGTAAACATCAAATTTCAATTCAAATACTAAGAATATAAGGCATTAAGTCATTGCTCATCACCTATGCTTTGTGCATCAAAACACTGAATATTTTTAGTGGAATCTTCATTTCATTCTAAATTTTCTCTCCAGTCTCCAACTCTCCAAGTTTCAGGTTTCTCTTTCTTCTGTTACCTACAAAAAGCTATATTTACATTAAAAAGTGGCAGGTAGGGCAACTTCTCACTTCCTGTGGAAGAAGGAAAAAGCAGAAAAAAGTTGTTTTTCTATTTGATCTATGGGTCAAAGAAACAGATTAAACATTGGGATGACATATTGCAAAATAACAGAGCAAAATTTAAATAGCAATTCAAATAAATAAGAATTATTTATCCCATTTCTTATTAGTTTGGCTTGGTCATTTCTAAACATCATCCCACACAAATTTATCAACTTACCTGGAGACCCTGGACCAGGAAGTAAAGGAACAGGTGCCAAATTTGTCCACTCAACTGCCTTCTTTTCCCCCACCAAAATGAATGCTTTTAAAACCAACAGCTAACAAAAGGCCTATATAGAACTACTAGTTTTATTAAGATAAAATAATTTATTTCTAAGGTAGTAACTCAATGAAAAGTGAAAAATTTCATCATAATGAGTGATTGCCTGTCATCCCCTGTGAGAATTACTTGATGCATGAAAATACTAAGTCTCTCAGGTTTTGAGGTTTATCAAGCTTCTTGATTTTAGCATTTCTTGAACATATACTGTGTTGGACAAAAGGTTGGTTCAGTTTTTTCCTAGGATGGCTCCAATAGTGCTTGTCTTTAACCTCATTCAAAACAATTTTGTAGGTGTATTGTGACAGCTATCTTCGCAGCACGCATTTTACAAAAACTTTTCACAATTTGTGGATTTTTGTGTAGCCATTTTAATACTGAAGATGGAAGAAAAGAAGCAACATTTTCTGCATATTATGCTTTATTATTTCAAGAACAGTAAAAACACAAAATGCAAAACAAGATTTGTGTAATGTATGGAGAAGGTGCTGTGACTGACTGTATCAAAAGTGGTTAGTGAAGTTGCATGCTGGAGATTTGATAGATAATGCTCCATGGTCAGGTAGACCAGTTGAAATTGATAGCGATAGAGACATCAATAGAAAACAATCGATGTTATAGCATGTGACAGGTAACCAACACACTCAAAATATCCAAATCAAGCACTGATAATCAGGCAAAAACTGCTACAATTCTGATTCTTCCACCATATTCACCAGACATTGTGCCTTCAAATGTCCATTTATTTTGGTCTTTACAAAGTTTTCTTAATGAAAAAAAATTTCCATTCCCTGGAAGACTGTAAAAGGCACCTGCAACAGTTCTTTGCTCAAGAAGATAAAAAATTGGGGGAAGACAGAACTGTGAAGCTGACTGAAAAATGGCAGAAGATAGTAGAACAAAACAGTGAATATGTTGTTTAATAAAGTTCTTGATGAAAATTTAAAATGTGTCTTCTATTTTTACTTGAAAAACCAAAGGAACTTCTTGGCCACCCAATACTTTTGAATCTAATCTGATTCAAACCTTGAGACTGCTGCCAAAAACAGATCTAAGCTATGCCAATCTTTTCAGGTATTGTCTTGCGTGTTGGGGGAAGCCCCATCTAACCTTTGCAAGAAAGACTGCAGTGAGACTTGAGACAAGAGACAGGTTAAGGACTGTGCATCAACAGGGGTGCATCAACAATCAATGATAACTAATGGATCAGACCTGTTTTTGCCCTTGGAATGGAATTTAAAAATTAGCACTTTAGCATGAACCTGAGGAACTTTGCCTGTTTAAGGACAAAGCAATTGCCAACACAAAAGAATCCAAATAAATGAATGTGAACCTTATATGGTAACTCTTCTTCATTCAGGTTCATATATGGGAAGGGGATTAAGAGGCACAAACTTCCAGTTAAAAAACAGGTAAGTTATGGGGATGCAATGTACAGTATAGGGAATAGAATCAATAATATTTTAAGTGCTTTTATAATGACAAATGGTAGCTAGACTAACTGTGGTGATTGTTGTCTTCGTAATGTATAAAAATATAAAATCCCTATGTGGTATACCTAAAACTAATATAATATTGTAAGTCAAATTATACTTCAGTTAATAACAGGGATCTCGTTAGTGATGCAGTGGCTAAGACTTTTTGCTCCTAATGCAGAGGGCTTGGGTTTGATCCTTGGCCAAGGAACTAGATTCCCACATGCTGCAACTTAAGAGTTTGTATGCCACAAATGAAGATCTTGCATGCTGGAACTGAGACCCAGCAAAGCGAAATAGCAACTAAAGATTCCACATGCCACAACTGAGACCCCGCACAGCCAAACAAATATTTTTTTTTTAAGCAAAAAAAATAAATTGTGTTTGAAAAAAAGAATAAGTAAACCAATATATAAACCACTGAAAAGCCACAAAAATATAAGAAAGTAGTATTAATAAGACCAAAGTGATAGGGTAAAAATAAGATAATTTAGGGAAAGTTTTTAGGCATTTGCATTTTCAAAAAAAATTGTGAGATTAAAAAAAAACTTACAGTACTTAAAACAGTATTTACAAAATATGTCACGCCAGAAGCCATTTCATTTACATGTCATCATCAGTGAAGCTAATCATGTAAAAAATCTGATAATTGATTTATGTATAATTCAGGCTAAACTATCCCAATGTGCAAACTTCATTAAATTAGAACTAAATGCTTCTGGGACTGTAAAATGTAAAAATGTGAGACTGACACAATGACAAACACCTATTTATTGTATTAAATACAAGCCTGAAATGTTAAGTAGATATTACAGATTTCAAGAAAATTACATATCAGATTCCCAGAATGTCTTGCTGGTGCTTTGACATGTGAAACACTGTTTTAGAGGCTTTTTCCAAAATTCATTAAAAAGCAACACTTGGGGGATATAAAATACACAAAATCCAAAACTTAAAAAGTTTATTCAAAATTCTTTTGAATCCCTAAGGTGGCTGTAAACAGTCTGCTTATAGCTTAAAGGAATGTGACTATCACAGTTTATATGGATTTCTTACCCAGGAAGCCCACCAACACTACACAGTAGTTTCGTGTTTCCATAACCCAGTCCTCACATTGCCAGTGCTATCTGTACCCAGCAAGGGTCCCTCCTGCCCACTGCCACTGCTTTTGATTGGTCCGTTCTGAATGGCCAAGTTCAGGCCATAAGACTTCTGCTGACTTTCAAGTTCAACTGAGTTGGCTTCCTTACCGCATCTTTTTTACTACTAGTTGAAATAGGCTTTTCAAAATTCCTGCTGCTTTTGGGAAGCGTGCTACAGGCATCACTGCTATCTTGTTGGGGGGGGTTGTACTGTCTCTCTCTGTAGGCTAAGTACGCCCTCCGACTCCGAGAGTGTCCTTCATTACTGCCCAGCCGACTTTTCGGCAGGCCGTTCTGCACACTGCCTTCCACGCTCGTGGGGACATCGTAGGCATATTCTCTGAGGACCGTGAGTCTGCTGGCCCGGTGCCCTTTACTTCTGTTTTTATGATGGCGGCTTGGGTGCATATTCGTTCGGAATGGAACTTCTAAAGGCGCCACATGCATTTTAATATCATTGTCCATTGAATGTTCTGTAAGACTGTTGTCGAGCTGAGGCGTGGCGTTCAAAGGTAGGGAACTGGTGTGGCACTGGGCCGCGGCCGCCTGCAAGTTGGTTAGTTTGCAGCCCTGGGAGGAGTTTTTGAAGCTCGACGCACTCTTGTTTGTGCATGAAGATTCTGCACTGCTGTTGGTGCACTTGGGAGCCTCCCCGCTCGGCCCACTGGAGCTGGGGGGCTGCACGTTGACCTGGACTGAATAGGCGCTCCGTCCTGGGCAGCAGGTCATGATCCACGCGAGCCTGACATCCTCCCTGTTGACACAATGGTGAACCATGATGAACGCACTGAGGCTCAAACACGTGGCTCCAAAAAAGAAGCTAAAAACCAAATCCAAAGGGTAATACAAAGAAACAGCCAAGGCCCCAAACATCCACAGGGTCACATACAAGAGCAAGGTAAGGCTGGCCCCTAGAAGCTGAGCGTGGAAAGTGTGTTCGTTTCCCAGGGCCGATGTGGAAATCAGGGACAGAGACATGGAGTCCTGATGATTGACTTCTCCATTTTCATTGGCTGCCAGCCGCTGCTGCTCCTCGGTGGGCTCCTTCAGCTCATATTTGCGCTCAGGGTGTCTTTTCAACTGAATAAATATGCTGAGAAAGTACATACAGTTTACAAAAGTGATGAAGCTGGCGGGCCCGTAGAAGGCTCCCAAGGAGGGTTCCCACGCCATCCAGCAACTAGGAAAGAAAATGGAGAACCAGCTCAGATGCTCCATATGTCAAGCAACGGTTTAAAAAGTTGCAGTAAGCTTTAGTTCCTGGGAAACAGTTCAAGGGGAAGCAACCAACTCAGGTACAAAGAGAACACTGAATACTCACTAGGGTGCATTTGGCCGACTGCCGTAATTCTTAATGTTTGCTGCTGCAGTGATGCCACAAACTATGACAGGTATACCACCACCGATCAGGTAGAACCTAGGAGGGGCAGTGATGGAAACAACAGCTCATCAATCTGATTTGTTTAGGTGTACACACTGTAGGATCTCATTTCTGCAAAAGTTATTCCTTAAAGATTAATCACTATTTCAGTAATTCAGCAGAGGTTAACATTTGCAGGCTCCTTTGTTAACAGTAACATTTTTTTAAAGTTTTTATTTATTCTTGATTTCTTTAGTTTAAAAAAGCGAAAGATCTACCAAGTCTGAGTTGAAGGAAAGCTGATCAGCTTCTGCCACCCTGTGGGCAGGCGAAGTAACAACCGCTCGGCCCACTGGAGCTGGGGGGCTGCACGTTGACCTGGACTGAATAGGCGCTCCGTCCTGGGCAGCAGGTCATGATCCACGCGAGCCTGACATCCTCCCTGTTGACACAATGGTGAACCATGATGAACGCACTGAGGCTCAAACACGTGGCTCCAAAAAAGAAGCTAAAAACCAAATCCAAAGGGTAATACAAAGAAACAGCCAAGGCCCCAAACATCCACAGGGTCACATACAAGAGCAAGGTAAGGCTGGCCCCTAGAAGCTGAGCGTGGAAAGTGTGTTCGTTTCCCAGGGCCGATGTGGAAATCAGGGACAGAGACATGGAGTCCTGATGATTGACTTCTCCATTTTCATTGGCTGCCAGCCGCTGCTGCTCCTCGGTGGGCTCCTTCAGCTCATATTTGCGCTCAGGGTGTCTTTTCAACTGAATAAATATGCTGAGAAAGTACATACAGTTTACAAAAGTGATGAAGCTGGCGGGCCCGTAGAAGGCTCCCAAGGAGGGTTCCCACGCCATCCAGCAACTAGGAAAGAAAATGGAGAACCAGCTCAGATGCTCCATATGTCAAGCAACGGTTTAAAAAGTTGCAGTAAGCTTTAGTTCCTGGGAAACAGTTCAAGGGGAAGCAACCAACTCAGGTACAAAGAGAACACTGAATACTCACTAGGGTGCATTTGGCCGACTGCCGTAATTCTTAATTTTGCTGCTGCAGTGATGCCACAAACTATGACAGGTATACCACCACCGATCAGGTAGAACCTAGGAGGGGCAGTGATGGAAACAACAGCTCATCAATCTGATTTGTTTAGGTGTACACACTGTAGGATCTCATTTCTGCAAAAGTTATTCCTTAAAGATTAATCACTATTTCAGTAATTCAGCAGAGGTTAACATTTGCAGGCTCCTTTGTTAACAGTAACATTTTTTTAAAGTTTTTATTTATTCTTGATTTCTTTAGTTTAAAAAAGCGAAAGATCTACCAAGTCTGAGTTGAAGGAAAGCTGATCAGCTTCTGCCACCCTGTGGGCAGGCGAAGTAACACCCAGTTCCTGCAGGAAGGGCTTTAGTTTATACTTGTTTCTTTTAGATTCAGCCAGTGGAGCAGAAAGTTAGTCCACTGCAAAATGGACTTGAAGATCCCACTGTGCCACTGTTCACACTAAAAATGTAACGACATCGTTCATTCATTAATGCCAGGCTAGACCTGCATATTAATGCTTAGCGGGACCTGCTAGATCTAATGTCCTGCTTCTGTGTATGCTTATCCTCAGTCAGCTGAAATGAGGGTAAGGAAGGTACCTGGATCCCAGCTGCCCACAGCGCTTGGGCCCTTCCTCACCAACTGCCCACAGAACTGCTGGGAGGAACTGAGGGAGACGGACTGCTGGCTGGTCCTCTGAAGAACAACTTTTGGGGCAGAGGGGAGCAGCTTCTCTGAGTTCTCTGAAAAGATCCTAGGGAACTTCTGGGTTGGCGAGCTACCCCTGGGTACAGCCAGTCTTAACTCTACGTTTGCCAGGTCCAGAGACACAGTCCACATGCTGAACTGGCTGGATAAAGGCAATGTTCACAACACATTTTCCCATGTATTTTTTTTCTTAGTCATGCTTATGGGTACTAAAAATCTTCAATATGATATTACTGCTGAAAAAGACAGATAATTACTCCCATAACACTATAACCATGTCTTTTATTCCACAGATTACAGGAAGGCCAACATTTGTGACCCTGCCCTTCTTCCTGTTGAACCAATTCATAGCTGCTTCTGACCTGACAAAGAAGCATCAGTTCACCCAAATTTGTCTCGAGTTCCACAGTACTCTCTGCGATTCCTTCCCCACCTCCACTCCAGGACTGCCTGCTACCAACTAATTCTTATTTTAAAGCTTTAAATATACTTCTCCATTGCTTTTTCCTTCCAGCCTATATGTATGTTCACATTTTCTACTAAAAATCTTCAATATGATATTACTGCTGAAAAAGACAGATAATTACTCCCATAACACTATAACCATGTCTTTTATTCCACAGATTACAGGAAGGCCAACATTTGTGACCCTGCCCTTCTTCCTGTTGAACCAATTCATAGCTGCTTCTGACCTGACAAAGAAGCATCAGTTCACCCAAATTTGTCTCGAGTTCCACAGTACTCTCTGCGATTCCTTCCCCACCTCCACTCTAGGACTGCCTGCTACCAACTAATTCTTATTTTAAAGCTTTAAATATACTTCTCCACTGCTTTTTCCTTCCAGCCTATATGTATGTTCACATTTTCTTCATCTTCTAAAACTTTCCTTCAACTACTACCTTCTTTCTTGCTCCCTTTGGTGACAAACATCTTGAACATGTGCCTCGCCTTTATTGAGAGGTGACGCTGCTTCCAACCTACGGTGCTACTGAAACGGGGCCAGCAGACTCGACAGGTCCCTGCCCATCATTCATGTAGCCCAGATGCTGAGCTTCCTTAAGCTCCAGAACCTGGGGGAAGGAGGGCAGCCTACAGGGTGAACCTGACCGTCTACAGCAAAGGACGTACCCTCCGGCCACAGGGGACTACATAGGCTTTGGCGCTCAGGCTGCCTTTTACGAAACCCTTTGCATTTTTCATCACCTAACAGAAAGGAAACCCAACAGAAACGAACAGCTGCATGAGGACGGATTCCTGTCTCTTAGCCAAACACCATCCCCCTCAGGCCCTTTAACACCACTGACAGGGGTGTGAAATCGCATCCTAGAACCTGGCTGTGGCCAAGCACTCCTTCTGTCCCTTGCCGCTCACTGAACCACTCCCTCAATCTTCAATATGCTCTTTCAGTTCTTCCCTTTAATATCTGCTATGGCCCATCTACCCAACATTGATATGGCCCAGAGATCATTGTTAACTGACTTTTCCCTGGGAGAGCTCATTCCTTATCACTGCTTCAGTGAACACATGTGAACACATCTCCTGTCCTGTCAAGGGGACACAGACTGTGCCCTCTCTGCTGAGCACCAGACTCCCCAAATATAAACTTTCCATGAGAAAGTATGGGTGAGCCCACTTCCCCTGTGCTAACCCTCCCTGGGTGCCCCTACCCACTGTTCCTCTGTGACTTTCTCAGTTGATGGATGCACCACCTGCAGAAGGACCCTAGTGAACTGGAGCAGACAGCCTGCAGCCACCTTCAAATCCCCATGCAGCGTTCCCAAGTGCAGCTAGTCATCAGTCCTAGAGAAACTGCCTCAAGTTTCTGAACACATGTCCTCTCTAACCTCCACGCCACTATGCTGGTGGCAGTTCTCATCTGTTGTTCAGTCATTCAGTCGTGTCGGACTCTTGGTGACCCCATGGCCTGCAGCATGCCAGGCTTCCCTGTCCTTCACCATTTCCCAGAGCTCGCTTAAACTCATGTCCATCCAGTCGGTGATGCTGTCCAAACATCTCGTCCTCTGTCACCCCCTTCTCCACTTGCCTTCACTCTTTCCAAGCATCAGGGTCGTTTCTAATGAGTCCGTTCTTCACATCACGTGGCCAAAGTATTGGGAGCTTCAGCTTCAGCATCAGTCCTTCCAAAGAATATTCAGAAGTGATTTCCTTTAGGATGGACTGGTTGGATCTCCTTGCAGTTGAAGGGATTCTCAGAAGTCTTCTCCAACACCACAGTTCAAAAGCATCAGTTCTTCAGCACTCAGCCTTCTTTATGGTCTTAACTCTCACATCTGTACATGACTACTGGAAAAACCATAGCATTGACTACACAGACCTTTGTTGGCAAAATCTCTGCTTTTTAATATGCTATCTAGGTTTGTCATAGCTTTTGCTCCAAGAAGCAAGCATCTTTAATTTTATGGCTGAAGTCACCATCTGCAGTGATTTTGGAGCCCAAGAAAATAAAGTCTGTCACTGTTTCCATTGTTTCACCATCTATTTGCCATGAAGTGATGGCAATGGATGCCATGATCCTAATATTCTGCATGTTGAGTTTTAAGCCAGTTTTTTCATTCTCCTATTTCACCTTCCTCAAGAGGCTCTTTAGTTCTTTTTCATTTTCTGCCATAAAGGTGGTGCCATCTGTATACATGAAGTTATTGATATTTCTCCTGGCAATCTTGATTCCAGCTTGTGCTTCATCCAGTCCAGCATTTCACATGATGTACTCGGTATATAAGTTAAATTAGCAGACACAGCCTTGAAATACTCCTTTCCCAATTTTGATGTGGGCAGAAGATTCTATGCAGTACTCATGGGGATCTCCTAATGACCTCAGCGGAATTATTTGTAGACGTCTTCTACTTTCGGGCATTCTAATGTATAGCCCACAATTTAATCTGGCCCTCTAAAACCTGAGACTCAGCTTTTACCCTGAATCATGCTACTCTACACCATGAACCCTAGGTTCCAGCCACAGTCAAACCGCACTTCTCAAATTTGTCCAGTTGCGATATGACCCTGTATCTGAAGTGCCACCTCTGCCCTTCATGTGGTAGTCAAGCAATTCTTAATAGCCCCCCACTCTCCCTGACCCCTCAGAATTACAGTTCCTTTTTGGCGCTTTCAGAGAATGTACTCCACTCCAGCTCTTACACAGCTGCAGCGTTCTTCTCACACCTGTCTCCTCACAGACTGTGAAGACACCAAAGACAGGTCTTTACCCATTGTCTTCTGCTTATCCAGAATAATAATTCATTGACAATTGATTTAAATTATGCTATTAGGAATGGCACGACACCAACACTGTTTTTTCTTTTTTGAAGAATAATGACACTGATACATACTTGAGAAGACTGAAATCTACTAAATGACCTCAAGGAAATAAAAACAACTAATATTTTCAGAGTCTATTCCTCGGCCAGTACCGTCCATCTGAAGTGCTTTACACATTATGTCACTTATGCCTCACAAGACTATGAAAAAGAATCATTCTCGCTTTCTAGATGAGACAGAAAGACAAGAGAGGATACTGAACTTCACAAAGAACTCCCAGCTGCAAGGCTGCTTACAAGTCTATTCTTCCACGTTCAAAAGTTCGCTCAGCAATTTTTTGTTATGACCCTACTTCATTCAATTAATATGTGTGGACATGTTACAGAAGATAGTACACGAAGATATTACCTGAGCATCGGTCTTGGTGGAGGTGGCAGCTCATCAGGGTCCTGGCATCTTTTAGCTTTTTTAGTGACTTGTTTGTAGATGTTCCGAGCTGTCACTCCCACCCATAGTACTGTGGCAAGAGTGGAATAATGAAGAATTATTCCAACCTAGAAAGAAGAATACATGAACTAAAATGAAAAAAAAAATCCCCTTTACAATCAAAATATAATAATTGCCAGTAAGCTTCCTCAAAAAGACTGGTAAGTTATTTTGAATATCTGACTCAAAAACTGTGCGAAGGTATATTCTAACGATCCATTCCTTTGTCCACTAATAAACAGAGAAAACACTCTAACAGACATATAATAGAGGACTGAATCTAAGTTGAATATAGGAGGCCCACGGAATATAACTTATACCTAAAATGACACTAAACATACCATGGAATTCATTCCTGGACAGCAGTAAACCAAAGCCATGTTTCCCATAGATGCTACGCTATAAATCAGAGTTGAGTTCCTAAAGTATATTTTAAAGAGGAATGCAGATGTCAAGGGTAAGTGAGAGTGAAAGTTAAAGTCGCTCAATCATGTCCGACTCTTTGCGACCCCATGGACTATACAGTCCACGGAATTCTCCAGGCCATAATACTGCAGTAGGGTAGCCTTTCCCTTCTCCAGGGGATATCCCCAACCCAGGGATCGAACCCAGGTCTCCTACACTGCAGGTTGATTCTTTACCAACTGAGCCACAAGGGAAGCCCAAGGATACTGGAATGAGTAGCCTATTCCTTCTCCAGGGGATCTTCCCGACCCAGGAATCAAACTGGGGTCTCCTGCATTGCAGGTGGATTCCTTACCTAGTGAGCTATCAGGAGGACGTCAAGGGTAACTGGAGGGCAAAAGTCACAGCACAGAGAATAAACTTTGGAGTCAGAGACCTGAATAGTTCCAATTCACAGCTTTTATGTATCAAAATGGATGGCAAGCAAGCAGGACAACAGATCGGTGATTATTTGAAATGAGTGAGCTCTGGAATTAACAATTTTGCCTGGTTTTAAAACCAGAATCTACCCCTTGTGACACCTTAGTAAACTCGCAGAATATCTCAAGCACTGTTCTCATTTGTAAACTGAGGATAATATCAAAGTACCATAAGGCTTTAAATAGGACACCCTATATAAAGCATTTAGCACTTTGCCTGGTACATTATATGTGATTAAAAAAACAGCAATATTTTTTATTATTATTAGGAGTATGGTTTTAAGAAAATAATGTCAACATTCTTGAAATTAATGTTCCTCATTTGAATAGCAGAAAGACTATCCATAAGCATCCCTAGGGGTTTTTGTAGGGACTGAAAGGGCACAATATCCGGGACATAATAAGTACTCAAAAGATGATGGAGAACTGCAATATAGGCAAGTGATGACACTGAGTTCCTCCCAGAGGGATGACAGGGGGCACGTTTCCCTTGTGAACTGTGTCTGAAGCAACAGCAGTTAAAGATAAAATTCTAGATAAAAATAAATATGAGGTAAGAGAGGTTTAAAATCTATTTTAAGAAAAATAAATGCATGGAGCAGCAAGGACATAATTCAATTTTCTTATCTAATTCTATCTTTTGATCCTTTCTTCTTATACAATGATTACAGGTGAAATTCTATCAACTAAAATTTCCAAGAAAAAAAAAAACAAAACAAAACTTTTTTAATTCAAAAAGGATGACTCTCCAATCTCAAGAAAATCAAACTGACTGACATCAATCCTACATAAGTAACAGAAGCATCTAGACTGCTGTCTAAGGCTCATGTTAATAGACATGAACCTCATTAGACTTGGTGACATGGAAGTACACAGATTATTTTGCAGGGCAAAAACTAGGGTGGTCACTTGTCCAGGGAAGTCACTGGCCTCTCAGTGACTGAAAGGGCTAGGAGGGTGATCCAACATGGCCGAACCAGATGGTCAGAGTATGTTCATCTTTAAAAAAATTTTTAGATTTAATTTTTATTTATGTTTTGGTAGTGTTGTACAACACAGGGGACCTTAGTTCCCCAACCAGTGGTTGAACCTATGTCCCTTGCAATGGAATCATGGATTTTTAACCACTGGACCACCAGGGAAGTCCTCACAGTATCTTCTTCTTAAGCAGAAAATTTGCTCCATGGTTCCTATTAGTTTTACTCACTGCACTATAAAAGCAAAGCTTACAGATGCAAGTGGAAAAAAAGCATAAAATAACCCTCTGAGCTATCTGGAGTCACATCAAATGTTGTAAATAAAAATAGTATAATTGGATTTGGTGCATAAAAACCAAAACATTCAAAACCAATCAATGATATTGATTCAAAATGATACCCTCTACTGTTGCTACAGTTTTCTCCGATGTAGAGGTCAAAAGAATGAGACAAGGCTGTAAATAAGCTTCAAAACAGAAGTTAACAATATTTTCAACACAGGAGGTGCAAGATGGAGAATTTTCTTGTTTTAGATCTAAGAGGTAAAACTCAATCTTTAGATTTTGAAGTGTTTCCTATGGCATTTCAAAATTTGCAGAGAAGTGTTCATACTTAAAAGATCCTAAAGCCTTCCAGTTAAACAACTATTACTAGTAGTGAAATTTTAGGGGCCTAAAGGCACCTGGTAATAGTCACATAAGCAAACTGCCACATGTTCCACAAGAAAGAATAAAGGAGGCATTGCGATCTAGTCTAGCAGCAATGTGTTCCTATTTTTTGGAAAGAGTTGCTCCCTATTTTGGGATTCCCAGGTGGCTCAGCAGTAAAAACTTCACCTGCCAATGCAGGAGACACAAGAGACACATGTTTGATCCCTAGTTGGGAAGATCTCCTGGAGAAGAGAATGGCAACCCACTCCAGCATTCTTGTCTGAAAAATCCTATGGACAGGGGAGCCTGGTAGGCTACAGTCCATGGGGTCACAGAGTTGGACACAATTGAGCACACATATGTGCTTCCTATTTTATTCTCCATCAGACACTTGGGCTATACTTGAAATATAACCTCACTGTCACAATTTCTGCCAAATAAATCAGATACATGTGGTTAACTTGTAAATAGTTTGGAAATAATCTAATTTATAGGGCATGTAAATGATTCACTAAATGCAACAGATTAGAACTTAAGAAAGTCACCTTACCTCAAGACATCAATTTTCAAAGCTGCAAAATGGATACAAAAAATTATCTTCAAGTGTTGGACTTTATATGTTACCTAACCATAAACATTCACATACCAGAGACCAGACATTTTAACAGCTGGGTTTTTAACCACCAACAAAACCTACAATAGTGCAGCATATACAGCAAGTGTGCAAAAAAATCATCTTTAATATTCAGTCTGATATGAATATATATAAAAATTAAGAGCATCCACTACTGAATGCCTGCTATGTGCGCCAAAATGTATTAGACAATTTCTTACGTGCTTCTATTTTATCCTCTTAGTGTCACAATTTGTTTAGTGCTACAGACAAGGAGATGGAGGCTGAAAGAAGTTAAATCATCCTCCAGAGGCACATGGCCAATGGTGGGGCAGCAATTCAAACCCAAAGCCTGCGACTCTTCTATTATATCATCCTAGTCCTCAATAAGAGGGCAGTGTTAAGGGTGGGGATTGGCAAGGAATACGCAGAGACTGTCATTTGAATCAGGGCTCTGCCACCCAAAGGCCCTAGACTTGGGGCAAGTTATTTCAGTTCTCTAAGACTCAATTTCTGTACTAATAAAATCTGAGTAAGAATTATCTCCTAGGGTTAATGTGAAAGTTAAGATAACATACTTGCAGGAGCTGGCAAGTAGAAAGCTCTTAACATCCATGGACTGAATCTTTCCCTGTGTATCCTATGTGCCCCTGAAGCAGTCCTCTGGATAACAGAGACCAGAAGACACCTGAGAAGGTCAGCTGGCACAATAGTTAACAGATGAAATCATGGAGTGGTAGAGCAACACAGCGTCCTAAATATTTGCAGCCAAATCCTTTCACTGCATAGCTAGGAAACCAAGGACCACAAACTAATGATCACAGTTATCTGGCAGCACATCCTGACCCAGAATCCAGATCTCCTCCAAGCCCTGTTGAGTCAACAGCCTCTTCTACTCTATCACTCAACTTCTCAGTTTCCCTTTGGCTCCTTTTGCAAAAGAAAGTTCAAGGCCATAGCATGCACCCATGGCACCACCCAGAAAGGATGACATAAGAACCAGAGTGGGAAGTCCCTGGCTGGTGGGGCCTTTAATAACCTCAGCCAATTACTTCAGGGAAGAAACTGCATTAGAACCTGGTCACACCATTCATAAAATACATGAGCTCTAAAAGGGAGATATGCCAAAGACAAACTGATCACAGGCATGTAAGAAATGCATTTAGAAAATGTAGGCTTCAGGGTTCAGTTTTAGAGATGGAAGACGAGCCCACCCCATTATTTTGCAGAAGAAACATGAAGCCCCTACTAGGTTAACGGGCTTTCCAGGTGTCTAAGTAGGTAAAGAATCTGCCTGAATTGCAGGAGACCCAGGTTTGATCTCTGGGTTGGGAAGATCCCCTGGAGAAGGAAATGGCAGCCCATTCCAGCATTTCTTGCCTGGGAAGTCCCATGGACAGAGGAGACTGGCAGGGTCACAAAGAGCCAGACACAACTGAATGAACAAACCACCACCACTAGGTCTGTTCATGACAAACATGAGTTTGAGCAAGCTCTGGGAGTTGATGATGGACAGGGAAGCTGGGAATGCTGCAGTCCATGGGTCACAAAGAGTCGGACATGACGGAGCAACTGAACGGAACTGAGGTTAAGAGACAAGTCACACAGGCCGTTCTGGCAGACACAGCTGGCTACTAACTGAATGAGTATTAGAAGGATAAAGTGAAGCAAGTCATGTCTGAGTCAGAAATAATAAGAATGATGCTATGTCTTTCACAGAGGAAGAACACTGTAAAAAAAAAAAAAAAAAACCAGAAGAAAACAACATATGAAAACATCTAGAAGCCTGCTTGCCCCACACTTTTTCAGGTAATTCTTTACCTGATAGACATTCACTCTTGAGGCCCTGAAAATTCAGTGCCTTTTCCTATCCTTTTCATTCTAGAAATGGTATAAAATACCATTCAGGATGATAAAAAGCAGTCATTTCTACTATGGCCTCTTTCTGTTCATTTCCTTAGTGAAACAAATTTATGTGTCTACTTCCAGAAATCAATGAGTATTTTTAGACAGAATTGAGACTATTACCACCATTGTGTGTTGAGTACTCGAATAGTCTATGTTCAAAACAATTCCAGGGTTGAATGAGTTCTACTATTTGCAAACAGAGGCCTTTTATGTTCATTTACCTAGTATCTGCTGAGCACCTACTATGCGTCAGGTCTTATACTGATTCCTGGATGAACACTGGTGAAATGAATTGGTATAATCCCCATCCCTGTAGAGCTTCAAGTCCAGGGACAACAAATAGGTAAATGCCAGTCAATTACCCCAGTCAATTACAAAGTTTTGCAGGCACTATGGAATGCTAATCAGCAGCAGAGGATAATGAAGGGACGAGGTGTAGGGGCTGCATCTCTAAAACAGTAAACTGAGGCGTACACAGTAAGCAGGAGTCACCCAGGTGAAGAAGGGAGAAAACACTGAGAAAAGAGAAGCACTGTCTTTTGAACACGTATTAAGATGATTTGGGATCCATTATCTAACTTCTTGCAGGCTTCAAACAAGTTTGATTTCAGATGTATAGTAATGGCCCTAATACTGGGGAATATTCTGCACAGCTAAGAGGTAATTATACCAATAACCGTCGTGATAATAGCTTACATCACTGAACACTTACTGTATACCTGGTACTCTGGAGTCATTTAATTCTCTCAACAATTCTTACATATACACACACATACATATTTGAAACTGTTTTACATGAAGAAAATATTGATTCATCATCAACCTTAGGTTAATGACACATTCTAATAACTGAGCCAAGCACACAAGCGTGGCCTGCCTTTATTAGTTTCTTAAATAGTTGTTATTAATGTGTCCATGAACCTATCAATAAGACAAAAGGCAAGATCTTGACAAAAGCCAGTATCAGCATATAGGAAGCCCTTCACCCAAGGTAATCATCACCGTTTATCCTATGCTTATCATCCCTTTGCTTTCTTTCTTATACAGTTTTACTGCACTTACATATTTTCATTAAAAGTATGCTGTTTCATTTTAGTTATGTTCATCTTTACAAAGAAAAATATCAGGATGAATGTAATTTATGGGACTTAATTTTTTCACTTACATTCCTGAGACTCACACTGCTACGCCTTGCTGTAATTCATTAATTTTGACTCTTGCATAATATCACCATTTATTCACTCTCTCTCTCAGTGATGAGCACTTGGTTGCTTCCATGTTTCTGCTACTGTGTAGAGTGCCGCTATGAATATTCACAGGCACTCGCTCTAAGCCCTGTAGTGGGACTGTGTGAATGTTTACCTGTATAAGGTAAAGCCTCCCAGAGTCATCCGCTTACATTCCTACCCAGTATGTCTAAAATATGTGAATCCACGTGTTCTTCAATACTTGGCGCTGCCAGCCTTAATTTTTGCTGACAGAAAAGGCATGATAATATGGTAGCGATCTGAATTTGCATCTCCGCCACCACCAATGCCGTGCACCCTGGCCCTGTGTCTATTCTGTCATGAAATGCCTGGCACTCTCGCCACCTCTCCAACTGGGCTGTTTGTGCCATTCTCACTGATTAGTTTTAAATATATATATTTTTAATTCTAATGCTCTGTCAGTGGTTATGTATTGAGAATTTGTGCTGTGATATGCTTAGTCACTCAGCCGTGTCTGACTCTTTGTGACCCCATGGCCTATACAGTCCAAGGAATTCTCCAGGTCAGAATACTGGAGTGGGTACCCTTTCCCTTCTCCAGGGGATCTTCCCAACCCAGGGATTAAGCACTACTGGCAGCCTTTATCATCTGAGCCACCAGGGAAGCCCATATGTGCTGAGAATAGTGTCTTCTAATGTGGAACTTGTCTTTTCATTTTCCTAAGAATCTTCATTTTTTAAAGAAAAAAGATTATTTTTAATTCAGTCAAAAGTACATCCTTTCTTTTCTAATCATATTTAAGAAATCCCTCCTTATCCCAAGGATTATGATATTTTCTAATATAAATTTTAACACTTTCATTTAGACTTGTAATATTTAATCTACCCAAAGCTGACTTTTTTAACATAGCATGAAGTACAGACCCACTTTAATCTTTTTTTCCGCAAAGATTTTCCCCAGCTCCCTTAACTGGACAATGGTCTGTCTTTACCTAGCTGATCAGATACGTAACACCTGTCTCATACCAAAGCTCTGCGTGGCTCTGCTTCCAAGGCTGCTATTCTACTGTGCTGGTCAATTTATTTATCCCTACTCTGATGCACAGTTTTAATTCCAACGGCCTCAACAGTTTGGGTGATTAGAGGACTTCCTACTCTACTATTTTTCAGAAGTATCCTATCACTGATCCTTCTTTACTTTCATATAAATTTAAAGACCACTTTATTGAGTTTCATGAAAAATTCTCTTATCTACAGAATAATTTAGGGGTAACTGCTACCTCTCTGACTTTAACTTTTCCTATCCTAGGACCTACTGTATTTCTCCATTTACTTAGGTTCCTTTAATATACACTAAAATTTTACCTGCAAATGTTGAATATTTATTATTTCTAAGTACTGGATATTTTTTTGATACTACATAAATGTTACCTTTTCATTAACTATGTTTTCTCTTGGTTACATTTCTGCATACTAGCAGCACACTTCTGTACATTAAACTACATAAAAAAACTATATACATAGAAAACTAAGTTTTCCTATTTTTCTAATAATTTATCTATAAATTACTTTAGCTCTTCTAATGTAAACAGTCACATCATTTGACAACAACTCTATTATTATTCCTAACGTACAGGTGAGAAAATTGAGATGCAGAAATGTTAAATATTGACATCAGGATCAAAGATCATTGTAGTCCTACGTTCACTGTAGTGTTACAACATTCAAGAGTTGGAAACAACCTAAATGTCTATTGATAGATGAATGGATAAAGAAAATGTGGTGTATACATACAATGACGTATGTATTCAGTCTTAAAAAGCAAGAAATCCTGTCACATACTACAACATGAATGAACCTTGAGGATGTTATGTTAAATAAGTTAATCATGGAAAGAAACGTACTGCATGGTTTCACTTAAATAAGGTATTTATGAAGTCAAGCTCACAGAGACAGAGAGTAGAATGGTGGGGCCAGGAGGTGAGGGGAAGGGATACGGGAGATGGCCATTTCGTAGGTCTAGTTTCAGCCATGCAAGACGAAAAAGTTCTAAAGATCTGCTGTATGTCCTTAAGAGTTAATCACCATACAACACACTTAGAAATTGGTTAAGAGGGTAGATCTCATTATCTGCAATTTAAAAAAGTTGAACAAATTGCCCATAAAAACACTGGAAAAAGCAGAACTGACATCCAAATCACGTAGTCTGTGAATTTCTATGTGACACTGTTTGCTATGATGCACAAAGAAAATAATATGCAAATAAATACAATTTTATGTATTTCCTACTTGTATATTAAGAAGTTTTTTTATATACTTATACTATTAGAATACTGTTTACTAATGCTATATATATAATCATTTACTTGAAATTAATAAGAGTTTAAGTTTTTTAAATTCTTCATGTTTACCATACCTAGGAAGTTTGTTTTTATATCTTAT
>SJYC01126927.1:0-10017 GCA_006408675.1 Madoqua kirkii
TCAACATTCAGAAAACGAAGATCATGGCATCCGGTCCCATCACCTCATGGCAAATAGATGGGGAAACAGTGGAAACAGTGTCAGACTTTATTTTGGGGGGCTCCAAAATCACTGCAGATGGTGACTGCAGCCATGAAATTAGAAGACGCTTACTCCTTGGAAGACAAGTTATGACCAACCTAGATAGCATACTGAAAAGCAGAGACATTACTTTGCCAACAAAGGTCTATCTAGTCAAGGCTATGGTTTTTCCTGTGGTCACGTATGGATGTGAGAGTTGGACTGTGAAGAAAGCTGAGTGCCGAAGAAGTGATGCTTTGAAACTGTGATGTTGGAGAAGACTCTTGAGAGTCGCTTGGACTGCAAGGAGATCCAACCAGTCCATTCTAAAGGAGATCAGCCCTGGGTGTTCCTTGGAAGGAATGATGCTAAAGCTGAAACTCCAGTACTTTGGCCACCTCATACAAAGAGTTGACTCATTGGAAAAGTCTCTGATGCTGGGAAGCGTTGGGGGCAGGAGGAAAAGGGAACGACAGAGGATGAGATGGCTGGATGGCATCACTGACTCAATGGACATGAGTCTGAATGAACTCCGGGAGATGGTGATGGACAGGCAGGCCTGGCGTGCTGCGATTCATGGGGTCGCAAAGAGTCGGACACAACTGAGCAACTGAACTGAACTGAAGGCAAATAAAGGATAATAATTTCATAATTTGGGGGTAAGCAAAGACTTCTTAAATAGGACATAAAAACCACTAACTACTAAAAAAATTTAGAAAAATTAGAAACTCTGCTTATAAAAAGACAACATTAAGAAAAAAAGGAAAAAAGGCATGCCCACAGACTAAATGTTTATGTCACTCAGCTAAAATTCACATGTTGAAACCTAACCTCCAATGTGATATTATCTTGAGGTGGTACCTCTGAGAGGTGATAAGGTCATTAGGGTGGAGCCCTTATAAACAGAATTAGTATCCTTTTATAAAAGAGACACCTGAGAGTTCCCCTGCCCCTTCCACCACAAGAGGATACAGAGAAAGGACAGCATTTATGAAGCAGGAAGCAGGCCTTCACTAGACAAAGAATCTGCTAGCTTCTTGATCGTGGACTTAAGCCTCCAAAACTGTCAAGACCAGCTCGACAAGCAGGGATTCTGAAAGCGCAATACGGCAAGAGAATGAGAAACAAGACACAAGAATTCAGAGAAAAGCGAGGATCAGGGGACCAATACCGCTCCAAGGTGAAGGTGCCGAAACTGAATCTAAGTCAGCTTTATTATACTTTCAGCTGTGAATGAAAGAATAAGCGGGGAGTTAAACTGTAACTCATGTGGCCTTCAGAGCCAAAGAACAAAATGATCATTAACTACTGAGTAATTAGGAAACAGTAATCAATAACAAATCAGTAACTAAGACTAATATTTTTACCTATAGATTTTTCACCAGATACGTAAACGTGTGACTGAGACGCCAGTTGAGAAACAGTCTGGGGTCAGTTTTCTGACATCAGGATCATATCTTGTTTTCAAGATTATGAACTGTTCTCTCTGGACTTGTTCCAAGAGTCTCATGCCTTATAGCATCCAGTTTATCAGTAATTACAAATTTCTTTTGCAGCCCTTGCCAGGGCCTGCTTTTTTTTTATTCTTCCTGTCTCCTACAAAAACTATGGAGAAACAATGTTTTTTTTCTTCTGTTTGTAAATGACCTAGTCTGTGATATTCTGTTGTAGCAGCCTGAACTGATTAAAACAAGTCATGAACTGGGAGAAGATTTTTGTAACACATAAATCTAACAAAGAGCTCCTATTCAGAGTTCACAAAGAATTCCTATAAGTCAGTAAGAAAGCAACAGACAATCAAATTAAAAATACGAAAGATTTGAGCAATAACTTCACAAAAGGGCTACCCAAACTGTAATATGAAAACTCAATATTATCAGTTACCAAAGAAAAACAGAATTTTTTTTAATTTTTATCTTATTTAAATTAAAAAAAATTTTTTTAACTGAAAAAACTTAAAAAATTAAAACCACAATGATCTATCACAGCACAGCCACCAGAAGACCAAAACTAAAGACTGAGAGTACCAAGCACTGGGAAGGATATAGAGCAATTAACACTCATTACTGGTGAGACTGTAAACCAATAAAACCAGTTTGATCAATTGTACGGCATTACTTCTCACAGCATACAGATATCTACAACTTAGCAATTCCAATCCTGTATGCACACGTCCATCAAAAAACATGCTCCTAAATTATTTTGTTGTTGTTGTTCAGTTACTCAGTCATGTCTGACTCTTTGCAACCCCATGGACTGTAGCATGCCAAACTTCCCTGTCCTTCACTATCTCTGAGTTTGCCCAAAACTCATAATCATTGAGTCAATGACACCATCCAACCATCTCATCCTCTGTCACCTCCTTCTCCTCCTGCCCTCAATCTTTCCTAGCATCAGGGTCTTTTTCAATGAGTTGCCGCTTCACATCAGGTGGCCAAAGTATTAGAGCTTCAGCTTCAATCCTTCCAATGAATATTCAGTGTTGATTTCCTTTAGATTCACTGATTCGATCTTCTTGCTATCCAAAGGACTCTCAAGAGACCTCTCCAGCACCACAGATCAAAAGTATTATCAATTTTTTAGGACTCAGACTTCTTAACAGTCCAACTGTCACATCCATAGATGACTACTGGAAAAACCACAGCTTTGACTAGACAGACCTTTGTCAGCAAAGAGATGTCTCTGCTTTTTAATTCACTGTCCAGACTTGTCATAGCTTTCCTTCCAAAAAGTAAGTGTATTCTAATTTCACAACTGCAGTCACCAACCACAAATATTTACAACAGCTTTTTCTTGATATCCAGAACCTCACAACAACTCAAAAATCCATCAATGCACAAATCTGATATCTTCATACTATGGCCTGTGTGTATGCTAAGCCACTAGAGTCGTGTCCAACTCTTGGTGACTCCATGGACTATAGCCCACCAGGCTCCTCTGTCCATGGGATTCTCCAGGCAATAACCCTGGAATGGGTTGCTATGCCTTCCTCCAGGAGATCTTCCTGACCCAGGGACCGAACCCATGTCTCTTACATCTCCTGCATTGGCAGTCAGGTTCTTTTACCTCTAGCATCTCCTGGGAAGCCCCTAAAATGGCCTATTATGAAGGAAAAATAAAAAGCAATAACCTGCTACCACATGTAAAAACAAAGAGGAATATCACAGACACAATGATGAGAAAGAAACCAGACACAAACAGTAGCAGCTGTACAATTCCAATTATATGGAGTTAAAGAGCAGATGAAACTTATCTAGTGATACACATTAGAAGGCTATTTCTTCAAATGACAGTGAAAATTTACTAGAAAGAAACATATCAGAGCTTCTGAGTGCTCAAATAAAAGTCTTTTATCATGACGGCAGCTAAACATGTAGGTTTACAGGTAAAAATATCATTAAGCTAATATAGTTAAGATCTGTGAACATCGATCAATAGCTCAATTTAATAAAAAAAGGAAAAGTTTTGGTTTCCCTTTGATTATCAATTCTACTTCAAATAATTTATGATACAGATTTCTAATGTGTAAAATCATTCTATGCACAGAAATTATTAGAAACAAACAATACCGAGGAACGACCAAATAAATGATGGTGAGGTCATAAAGTAATATTCAGAGACAAAAAAAGACTGAGAAAGCTCTAGAACACTGATAAGGAAGTCTTCAGAAAGGAAATTCAGTAGTGGGATTAAGAAGACATTTGTGGAGTTTGAACTCCAACTCCACACTAACTACCTTTGTCAACCTGGCCATGGTCCTTCACTTCTCCATGTCTTGGTTTCTCCATCTGTAAACTAGGGGTAATAATAGTAGCACCACATTTCATGATGTGGTTATGATGACCAAATAGGTTAATGTAGGTAGAGATTTAAGAGAACTCGGTGCATTGAGTACTTAATAAAAATTAACCACTGTCATCACTACCCTCATATCATCCTAAGAATATCACCAATACAAGGCAGCACCATCAGTGTTAAGATATATTGTTCCATGGTTATCATCATCCTTCTATAAGATACACTGCTTCATGGAAACAGGCATGGTTTAGAATGTTCGTAGCATGCTACCTTCATATAAAAATGTAAGAAAACAGGATCATGTATTCATTTCGTTGTAACATACGTGAAAGTCCTTCAATAATGTATAAAAAAACTATTAAGGGTTATCTATTCTGTGGAGATGACACCACCCTTATGGCAGAAAGTGAAGAGGAACTAAAAAGCCTCTTGATGAAAGTGAAAGAGGAGAGTGAAAAAGTTGGCTTAAAGTTCAACATTCAGAGAACAAAGATCGTGGCATCTGGTCCCATCACTTCATGCGAAATAGATGGGGAAACAGTGGAAACAGTATCAGACTTTATTTTGGGGGGCTCCCAAATCACTGCAGATGGTGACTGTAGCCATGAAATTAAAAGACACTTGCTCCTTGGAAGAAAAGCTATGACCAACCTGGACAGCATATTAAAAAGCAGAGACATTACTTTGCCAACAAAGATTTGTCTAGTCAAAGCTATGGTTTTTCCAGTGGTCATGTATGGATGTGAGAGGTGGACTATACAGTAAGTTGAGCGCTAAAGAATTGATGCTTTTGAACTGTGGTGTTGGAGAAGACTCTTGAGAGTCCTTGGCCTGCAAGGAGACCCAACCAGTCCATTCTAAAGGAGAACAGCCCTGGGTGTTCTTTGGAAGGAATGATGCTGAGGCTGAAACTCCAGTACTTTGGCCACCTCATGCAAAGAGTTGACTAACTGGAAAAGACTCTGATGCTGGGAGGGATTGGGGGCAGGAGGAAAAGGGAATGACAGAGAATGAGATGGCTGGATGGCATCATCGACTCGATGGATGTGAGTTTTGAGTGAACTCCGGGAGATGGTGATGGACAGGGAGGCCTGGCACGCTGCAGTTTATGGGGTCGCAAAGAGTCGGACACAACTGAGCAAATGAACTGAACTGAATCTTTGGAGAAGAGACAATAAAGTGTCAGGAGTTTAATTTCTCACTGTACATTGGTGGTTTAGTCGCTAAGTCATGCCCGACTCTTGCAACCCCACAGTCAGTAGTCCGCCAGGCTCCTCTGTCCATGGGATTCTCCAGGCAAGAACACTGGAGTGGGTTGCCATTCCCTTCTCCAGGGGATCTTCCCAACCCAGGAATCGAACCTGGGTCTCCTGCACTGCAGGCAGATTCTTTACCAACTGAGCTACCAAGGAAGCCCTTGGTAAATGAAAGAAGAGTAAATGAAACCAGTTTGCCTTGGAAAAAGACTAGAGATGTAAAAACAATGAGTGCTCTCTGGTTTCATGTGTTTCTAGGTGAATCTAGTAACAAAGGAGAATCAAAATATGCCAATTAAGTAGTAAGTACTACCATGAATAGTCTGGCCCTCCTCACTCAGTTTTATTTGTTCCCTACTGACCTCTGGTCAATTGGTTATTTCTGATCACGTAATTCAAACAAACTCAATTTCTACCTAACTTTTTTCTGAGAACTTAGAATATAAATGGTTATTGTAGGATGCCTACTGAGCTATGTTATCGGTCTAGAACTATGAATATCTATTTGAGATTTAAAAACAAATATATTATTTTCATTTCATTTTCAAAATACACATTTTTTTTTAAACCACAGCAGGAAAAGTTTTATGAGCTAGCTGCCAATAAAGGAATTTAGACTTGCTAAATAAAATCCTACATTAAAGTAGTTCTCAAAAAAAAAAAAAAAAGGATTTTATCTATTATTCAAAACGGTGTCAGGCAAAGAAAAAAAGATGTTGACTTCCAATTTCTAAAGCTACGTTTTCTAACTCAGACATGACTTTATTTAAGAGTAGGTATGATTTCATTAACTTTGCCTTCACATTTCATCAGCAACTCTAAAAATGCCATATACTAACTTTGACAATTCTGTCAACAATTTCAGATCCTTTTCACCTTGCTACCTCTAGGTGGCACAGTTATATTTAAGAAAAGAGAAAGGATATTCTTTGAAAATAGAAAAAAAATCTTAGTGCTGTATTTTAGCTTTAAGAATTGTGTATTACATTTTTTAAAAGATTAAAAGTATGAAAGATAAAAGAATAGCTTATTTCTTCAAGAAAAGGATTATACTAATTTAAACTGTGGAGAAGAACAGCTAAGAAGTTCAAAAATAGATGTTTTAACTGGTATTAAATAAAAGTTTCACATGGTACAGTATCATGTCTTGAACACTGAAGCTTATAAACTGCCTTTCGTTGTGTGACTGCATTTCATTTCTCTTGTCCAACTTTTTCTAGTTAACTACTAAAAAAATTTCAAATGATGCTACATCTCTCTTATTTCTCCTTCAGTACTTCCCGGTTCCATGTTATTTTATAATCAAAACCTGAATGGAAAGAAACTTTTAAACTGAATGAACAAGTGCTTCATATTTTAATTACTGCTTCAAGCATTCTTTGAAAGCTGACTACCAAACAATTAAATGTGAACTTACAGAAACCAGACTTAGACTTAGAGAACTCTATTTGTGAAGAGAATCCTATACTATTACTACTAAACCCAAAAGGAGAGATGACTTATTACATCAAAACATCTGAGTTCCTGCCTAGTGTAGACCCCACCCACTGCCTGCTGGGTTAAATGACACACACATCAATCCTTCTGCCCTGCCTGATAATCTACTTACTCCTCCACCTGTTCAGGACACTAGGTAGGTAGCCTAATTTGAGAAGCAAAGAGAAAACCAAAATATAGAGCTGAAGAAAATCTACTCCAATTAAAGCATGCTTCAAGACCATTTCCAGTGAAAATGCTCTTTTGTAGTTTTAAGAAAAGAAAATTCACTCAGAGTAAAATATATCATGTTTCAAGATTATTTGGTGCTTTGATAAAATCTTATCTAGATAAGAGATTCAGAGCTGGTGGCAGAAATCAAAACGGAGGCATCCTCACTCCCAGGCTAGCCTCAAGCCATTGCTAAGAAATGTCCTTCATGTTCATCAGTAATTTCTTCCACTCTGCTCTAAATGCATGTATACATGCTTCAGGATGTTAGTATCTTAGAATAACCACAATATCCAATAAAAACTAGTACAGCTAATTTTATAACTACCAACTCAGAGATCAGATTCACCTAAATGATTCATTAATAAAAGATAATAACTAGCTATTTCACAAAAGATTAATAAACAGAAAGATAGTAAACAACAGAAAACATTAACTTGATTAGCATTAAAATTGAAGACATTTGTGTCAATGCTGCTGCTTGCAGAAACTAAACTGAAATTATCACCATTACTCTAAATACAAAAGGAACCTAAAAAATTATGATGTGTAGTGGGATGAGGCACTAAATAGCAAAGAAGGAAGATCTCTCCCTATTCATTGTGTGAACGTGGAAGTGTTAGTCGCTCAGTCGTGCCTGACTCTGCTATCCCATGGACTGTAGCCCTCCAGGATCCTCTGTCCACTGAATTCTCCAAGCAAGAATACTGGAATGGGTATCCATTCCTTTCTTCTTGACCCAGGGATCGAACCCATGTCTCTCGCGTTGCACTCAGATTCTTTACCGTCTGAGCCACCAAGGAAGCCCATCCATTGGGTGAAGAAAGTGAATAGTGGGATGAGGCACTAAATAGCAAAGAAGGAAGATCTCTCCCTATTCATTGTGTGAACGTGGAAGTGTTAGTCGCTCAGTCGTGCCTGACTCTGCTATCCCATGGACTGTAGCCCTCCAGGATCCTCTGTCCACTGAATTCTCCAAGCAAGAATACTGGAATGGGTATCCATTCCTTTCTTCTTGACCCAGGGATCGAACCCATGTCTCTCGCGTTGCACTCAGATTCTTTACCGTCTGAGCCACCAAGGAAGCCCCATCCGTTGGGTGAAGAAAGTGAAAGTGCAAGTTGCTCTGTCTTGTCCAACTCTTCATGACCCCATGGACTATACGGTCCACAGAATTCTCCAGGCCAGAATACTGGAGTGGGTAGCCTTTCCCCTCTCCAAGGGACCTTCCCAACCCAGGGATCAAACCCAGGTCTCCCACATTGCAGGCAGATTCTTTACCAGCTGAACCATCAGGGAGGCCCTGTTTACTGTGTAGCTTTGGGCAAATGAATCACTCTTGATTAAGAGTTGGATAGCATGTTTCCAAATTTTAAGGTCAAGGTCTAGTTGAATTGATTGACTTAAAGTTTACTGAAAATTCTCATACATTTCACTTAGTAGTAACTCAGTTTCCCTTTAAAATCAGAATGACACCAAATGTCACCTCTTCCTTAATTAAGGGAGCAATTTCCGTTTAAAGTTAAAAAAAACCTTCATTTGCACTTAACTATGCATAGGGAAGAAATTCGAATGCTTAGTGTTTATGCGTTAACAACTGCCATACCATTAAAACTGCATAGTTACTAAGGGAGTAGCACTGAATGGTAGTGATATTTTCATCCGAATAGAGTATATGGCACCCATCGGACTTCCAGCCTCCTTGTCCATTCAGCAAATCGAAATCCCACTGGGCAGCCACAGCATCTGCTCCATGCGCAATTCGACGCAGCGTCACATTAACGGGGATGTGGTGGGTATCAATGTTCACACCATCTGGAGGAAACGGGAAATAAAAATATTTCTGAAACAAATTTCATGAACAATTAAATGTCAACATACACGAATGGGCATCTGCAAATATCTTTTTTTCTCTAGTGACTCATTAAAATGAGAAGGAACCAAAATAAGCATCTTTAGGAACGGGGAATGATCGACTCGTGCTGTCCAGTGACCACAGGAAGGCATATGCCACAGACAAACCTATTTTGGTGAGAATCACGGGGGTAACCACTGTACGCCGCTTTCCATCATCAGCCAAATTTGTTGAATTCCCGGTGGCCGGAAAAAGCTTTCCATTGCGGAATGCGATGAGCTGCAGCTTATAGAGAGAGTCATCACTTGGCCTGACTTCTCTTTTTTGCTTTGGTGAGAAAAGGGAAGGAGGAAGCTGAATAGAAGCCTCCACAATAGTGTTCTGAAAATATATTTAAAAAGAAAAAACAGAAACAAAGAAGAGTTGGCATCTTAGTAGGTTAACACCAGAAACATTTTAGACAGTTATGAATACTGACTAGTTACATGCTGAATACAGGTTTTAAATATGTAAGTGAGATTTAGTAGTTAAAACAATTTATTAAGTGAAATGCCTAAAGATCATATAACAGCATAGAACAAAAGAAGCAGAAAATAGAGAAATGCAAACTCTATTTCAAAGCATTAAAGTAGTAAACAAGGGATTATTTCAAAGTGAATTTTCCCCTGATACTGTATACTGCTGAAGTAAACTGCATTAAACAGAACAGGATCTCAGTGATCACTCTGCCTATGAATTTTACAATGACAGAATATGGTGAATGAGCACAAAGGGAGCATATCACAAATGTGAGTGTAATTAATTCGGGCTTATGAAACCTTAAGGTGATTTATGATAGATTCCAACTGTCAAAGAACAGAAGAAATGACACAAAAACATAACAGAACTTTAGACTCAGAAACACATTAGGTTTACAAAAACAGTCACAAAGAGGAACAAGTGAAAATGCTGGCTGGGCACTAAATGTTCTTCAGATTTCTTTATTAGGGATTTTTAAATTATAAATTATTCAGCATTTAATGAGAAATAAATCTGTACACCAAGAAGGCAAATAATAATCTAAAAACTTCCCTATTTTAAGGACTCATCACAGAGCCTTTCTCTTGGCACCAACCTCTCTCTCCAACCCAGTGCTCATGATGCCAACAGAATTTCCTCTTGAACAAATCTGTTGTTATTTCAGTTCAAGTAACACCTTGGCTCCCAAATGTTTAGAAAATACGGCCAAAAATTCTTAAGTATGCCATATAATTTGGCTAAAATCCTTGCCTCAAATGCATCTCCTAACTCTCCCTACACCACAACCTATGACTGGGCCACAGTGAGTTCTTCACTTTTTTG